>JAMPIV010011239.1:0-62361 GCA_024509875.1 Oreohelix idahoensis | reverse complement strand
GTGAAAAGACTCCTCTGCTCGATTTTCCTCGATCGATTTTGCTTCTCTGTTTTCTGGAGACACCTCACTGGTCGCTATCTGGGCTACCAAGGAGTATGCTGTCAGCCTCTGAGTTCAGCAAAACTCAGACCAGGTGCTGCTTCAATAACTAGGACCACAGTCCCTGAAACAAGGAGGTTGTACCTTACTTCAGAATTAATTTTATAATCAATTCCACACTGTACACATTACATAACAAAAACTGAGTTTCAGAGCGATTTAGGGCCAAACTGCTAGCTTCATCTGAAACCATTTACACCAGTATACTCCTCCCTAATGGTTACTACGCCTCTGCAATTCAGCATTATTTCCGTCTAGTTCATTAAGTTAGGGTCAGTGTACTGTTGGCAATTCATCAGTTTAATTTTCTCGACACTCCTTTCAGGTTGGAGCAAAATATTTAGGCATTGCCTCATGTTTTGTCTACTGATCCACTCACATTTATACAGACATAAATTATCAATTTACAAATATCACAATTTTCATTTTAAAAAGATTATCGGAAAATATCCAGCTTACCCACAATTGCCCTCAAGGGACAGTACTACACAAATTACCGTTGGCGCTGGCTGATTGAAAAAAGGCCCAATTTCCGATCTTCCGAGTGCCCGCATACTGTACCCAATCACTGTTTTAGATAATTAGAAAAACTATGCATCTGGATCTCAATCGGCGCTGTTTCTTAGTAAGTTTATTTTAAACAATGTGGCACTGAACTGACGCTCCTAATTTGCCTATATTGGCGGGTCTCAACCAATCGGCCCCTGTTTTATACACAGCTTTTCTCAAAATAAGTACTCCTACTCACGTTTCCCCCTAAACAACAAATGAATTAGTATTTTAGTGTAGCCCGACTAATCGTGTTTAGCCTCTACATTACTTCTATCCAAATCAAAATAGGATTTTACATGGTGCCCATTTTCCGTAAAATAGTGGTTTCAAAACATTGCCACTGTTGCGATTTAAATTTTTTGGTGTTGTCTGACACCCCTCACTATTTTCTTTTGGCTTATAATTTTAATTAATTCTAGACTATTTGCGTAAACACTTAACACATTCTTTGTCAGCAAGTCCTAAAGGAACCCAAATATATAAGTTTCAATGGAGCTAAAGTCGGCTGCGTTTCTTCTTATCCACCAAATAATATGCAGTTTCTAGAATAGTCGTGGTATTATTTTTTATTTTTTATTGTTTTAGAACCGCCACCTGTACTCTGCTTTTCGATGTGGTGTTCTGTCATACTAATGTCAGGACTTTCCAGACATAAAACAGTAGAAATGTCAACGGTTTCCTTTTAAGCATTTTTACAGGTTTTTTAAAGAGATCCTAACTTGCGCTTTTGCCGTATGGGGGTAGTGTTTTTTATCACTGTCAATTTGAAAAAAAGTTAGGAGTGCCTCTGGGCCTTTCGCGCTGGGAGGGTCAGCAATTAATAACATTCGTAGAACGCGTTTTAATTGTAAGCCCGGTGCGGTATCGCTGATTTCATGGGTGTTTTCCCTCTATGCTAATCCATATGTATTTCCTTTTTGATCAGTAGTTCGTTGGCCCCGCCAACCTTTCGATCCCAGATTTTTCCGTTTGCATGCAGTGTAATAAGATGCTTTCAGCCCCTCCTCTCTCTATTATGCCTTTAAGTTCATTGTCTTTCCGTTTATGGTTACGTAGTATATAGATGTGGTGAAATTAATAGGGAAGTATTTTAATTAATTTTAGAGGTTCATTACGCAGTGTGCCAAGCTACAAGGTTTTCTTAGAAATAACAGTACACGTTTATATTAGTAGAAAGCGTGTAGTCTATGATGCAGTAGGCTTTACTATCAACATGAAACGTTACAATTTGCAGACGAAGTAGAAAACAACGGGGGATTTTTTGTACGCCATTGTGACAGCACTGTACTTTTACCATTTCTCTTTCCTTTTATTTGAATTTTATATGTTTAGGCTTTACATTAACCTTTTAATTTTATATATGTGGATTTAGAATGTTTCAAACGACAAAATTCTCCCCTCTTAAAACAGACGATATATATGTCAGTCTATAATGTCGTCTTATCTATATACACATAGGAGAAATTTATTATTAATAGTTTCTGGGGTCTTACGGTGATTCTCTCATCACACGGATGGCTCGGCTTAAAAAATCCGCTCCCAGATTTTTCTTTTTTATACCTAGATATATATACTCATATGCTAAACTCTCAAATGGCTGCATCAGTAATGACCAACGGAGTAATCTAGAATTTTCATGTCTAGCCTGCGCTAGATACGACAAGGGTTTGTGATCCGTTTGCAACTTAAATGCCTTCCCATACAGATAAATAGGAAGATAGCTTCCGCTTTATATCGCCCGATATTACTGCAAGACATTCTTTTTCGCTAGTTGAGTAGTTGATTTCAGCTTTATTCAACTTTCTGCTAGCATATGCCACTGGGCTTAATTCCCCATCCAATGCATCTGATTTCCGTAGTAAAGTTGCACCTAACCCAATATTACTTGCATCCGTCCTTACTATGAATTCTTGACTTAAGTCAGGTAATTTCAAAATGGGTTTACTTGTGAGCTTTTCCTTCAATTCTTGGTAAGTCATTTCACATTGTGGTGTCCATGTAATTCGATCTGGATGTCCTTTACGTGTCAAATCAGTTAACGGTGCACATATGGAATTAAAGTTTTTGATATACTTCTGGTAGAAACCACATAATGAGACAAAGGATCTCACGTCCTTCTTGGTTTGTGGTCTCGGGGCTTTCTCTAGTTTCTCTAAATTCTTTGGGTCAGGGGTCATGTTTCCCTGATAAACTGTGTGTCCCAAAAATTCCAATTCTTTACATCCAACGCAACATTTGGTTGGTCGGGCTGTTAAATTTGCTTCCCTAAGTCGATCAAACAGCATCTTCAGAGAGTCAAAGTGTTCCTCAAATGTTTCTGTTGCTATAAGGATATCATCCATGAAATTTGTTATACATGGATTATTCAGAGGGTCCAATAATTTTCTCATCATTCTAGAGAAGACACTAGGCGCATTCTTCAATCCAAATGGCAATCTGTTAAACTCATAGTGTCCCTCTGAGGTACTAAAGCTAGGTATGGTCTAACCTCAGGCTTTACTGGAATCTGATAGTATCCTTTACTCAGATCCACTTTTGAGAAATATTTAGCTTTATTTAGTCTGGCAAACAACTGATTTGTATCCGGCAATGGATCCACCTGTCCTTCTGTAATAGCATTCAGTCTCCTGTAATCTATACAGAGTCTATGTTCTCCAGAGGGTTTCCTTAAGAGTACAACACTGGAACTATACGAAGATTCACTGTGTGAAATAATTCCTTCCTTCAACAAATAGTCTATCTCTTCCTTCAAAGCTTTCTCCTTAGCAAAAAGGAATCGAATAGGGTTTCATACAGACAGGTGTGGGGTCTATCAGTTTCATATCATATTCCAATAAGTTTGTATGCCCCGGTCGGTCCGTTAACACCTCTGTATGATTATCTAGAACCTGTTGCACTCTCTCTTTCTGATTTTTCGTTAAATGTGTACTGATTTTCACCTGTGCCGCTGTCTCACAGGGGTGTAATGGATATTCAAATGATGAAAGTGGTTCCTTTTTCATCTCCATGGCAATGGACAAGGTCAACAAGTGTGTCTCTTCCTGATGTTCTCTTTCCAAATATTTCTTCAGGAGATTCACATGATAGATTTTTTCTTTCCCCTTCTTATCTATCTTATAATTTGTTCTAGACACCTTCTCTAGAACTGTATATGGACCCTGCCATCCAATTTGTAACTTATTCTGACTCCCGGGCAAACGAAGCAGTACTTTCTCTCCCACAGCCAAATTTCTGTCTTTCGCCTTCCTGTTATAATAGGCAGCATGTTTCTTCCTGGCTTGTTTCAAATTTTCATTGGCAAGTTTCCAGCCAGTTTTTTAAACGAGTGGTCAGCTCATTCACATATTGGTATGAGGATGTAATATTTTCCTCTGCCTTTTCATCAGTCCACGTTCTTAACAGCGCTACATATGGACCTTTAATTTTGTGGACCTATTTGTCCATGCACCGGTATGGTCTCTTCCACTCGAAGCTCTATAGTGATGATTTTTTCTTCCCAGAATTATCATGCACAAAACGACCGCTACCAATTCTTCTTTTGGGGCTTTCTCCCCACTTAAAATTCTTGATGAGAGATTTCCTCTCTACATCCTCTTCCTCCAGTTTGTTTAAGTCCGATTGAGGGATTTTCGGCTTATCCTGGGGTAAGACATCTTTTTGCACTCTCTGCATAGTGGCCATTGTAAAACAGTTAAGTGAAGCTTGTCCGTGAAAAGGGGCTTCCCATTCCATTTGGTCCACTTTATCAAATCTATTTTTCCTTTTATTGTCAGGCCTAAGTTTGCCCCGTGGCGTGTCCAGGTCCTGATCCATGTTCCCACTTGTGGGTGTTCCCTCATGTGCTATGCTACACCTTTCTACAAAATTCTCAATGTCCCATCTTGCTTTGGGCCAATAATAATTGTGAGCCACCTTTTGATGATGGTACCTATCTTCTCATGGTCCCCATCTGGTTTCACATGTAGGTCCTTATTAATTCTGCCCTATATCTCTTTAGGAAGAACCAGCTGTCCGTGACCATTGGATCTAGTTCCGGCCTTCCTGTATAATCAACTTGTTTTTCATGTAAAAATCTCCCTTGCCTGGAGTTGTATGACAAGTTGACAATTTCCTGAAACAAGGCTTGAGGGTCTTATCCCCAGCCTGTGCCTTCCTCATCTCTTCTGGAGTGGTATTTAACATAATATCCTCCTCCTGTCTTGAGGTCGACCTGACCTGAAGGGTTGCCATATACACAGGTTCCTTCTGCAACGGTCAGTGTCATGATTGTCCATCTGACAATTTTTACACCATCTCTTTCCTTGGTTGAAAGATTTTCTTTCATCATATTTCCTTTCATCGAATTGTGGGGTTTTATTTTTATTGTCATACCGTGGCCTATCAAACTGGTGCTTACCTTTGTTTTGATCTCTAGGATCAAATTTATTAAAGTTCTGTGGTGCCCTAAAATTATCTACCTGTTTCTTTTTATTACCTGATACCTCTGCCTGAGCTGCTTGATACCTTTCAGCAACATTTAGCAACTCACCCAGCCTCTCTGCACCTTGTTCCATGAGAAACTTTCTCAGGTCTGGAGCCATGGACTCTCTTAATTGTTCTATAAGGACCATTTCCTTAAGATCTTGGGTTTTCCCCAGAGAAGTCCATTTCTCCAAGTATGTCTCTAACCGTGCAGAGAACTGGTGATAGGTTTCACCTGACAGTAGTTTAGCATTCCTAAATTTTTTCCTATAAAATTCTGCGTTCTTTTCATATCTTAACAAAAGAGCCTGCTTTAGCATGTCATAATTTCTTGATCACCTCTGCTCATTTTGGCAAAAACTTCATAAGCTGCCCCACGAAGCCCTTGAGATAACTTTAAGCTCCACCTTTCTCTCTCTAACCCATACGTGGTAGCTAATAGTTCATATCTATTTAGATAGCTCTCAATATCATCTTCTTTCTCAACAAAATGATCTAAATGAAAGTTCATAGCTGAGGTTGAGGCTCCCTGACTAGCAGTAGCATCGGAGGCAAAGGGACTGGCACCATTTTCAGGAGCATGGCCTTGAAACTCAAACTCCCTTAGTCGTAACTCATGTTCCCTTTGTAATCTCTTCTCCTCCTTTTCTGCTTCCCTCTCTGCAGTCTGTCTTCTTTCCTTGGCTTCCCTTTCTGCAGCCAATCTTTTGTCTTCTCTTTCTGCCTCCAATTTCTTAGCCTCAGCCTCTAACTTTCTTTCAGCCTCTTTTTCTAATCTTCTTTCTTCCCGTTCAATATATTTGTCACATTCAGCAGTGACATAAGCAATCATAATTTGCCCGTCCATTCCTAACTCTTTAGCAGTCCGCACAGCAGCAGATCGAAATTTGGCCAGGTCCGCCATTTTCTAACAGGTAAATTTATATACTGTCTAACTAAACAATACAATCGCTAACCAAATATCCAATGACAACCACAGCCACTGAGAGCGCAACGAAATTTATTTTCACCCAATGATACCTTTTAATTCTTATTATTCCCTGAAGTGAATTACCCCCAATATTTATAATAGGGAAAGATTCAAAATCCCGGATAGGACCCCAATATATGTGGTAAAGTGGGATGTTATAAATATTTATAGGGGACTTAGTGTACTGACTGAGATCAGCTGTGAAGGTATCTGTATCTAATAAGTGTGGTGTATTACAGATGACCTTACTTGCTACCACATTTATACCTCAGTCAGAATTATTCTGGAATATTGTGATGACTACGTTAAATGTCTAGGGTTATGAAAATGATGACGTGTAAGTCACAACAACAACAGACAGATAAACAATTTATTTTATTCCACAACACTTTACAACACTGTGACACTCACACACATAGAACACTCTATAAGACTATCTTAAATGAGTCAAGTGTTTAAGTTTAAAAATATATGTATTAATTCTTTCAATAATGGGTATCCTGATTCAACTAAACAGTGAACCAGGAATCACAATCAAATGTAATTACAAGTATTATGTACACAGTTTATATATATGAAACTTTGTATTGACATAGTTTATTATTATTATATTCTATGTGTGTAATTTGTGAAAAGTAGTAGTAATATGAGGTAATACTGGTTTTGTTCAAGCTTGGTTGTTGTTTTTTTTCATCATGACTTCAAGTGTTTGTTTATCTTGGAAATAGTATTGGGAAAAGTTCACAGTTCCTGTCATTTTGAAACAATTAATTGTCCCCTCTGTGTTTGATACAAAATGTCAATTTTTTGAGGGGGGTAACATAATGTTGAGCTACTCTGGCCACAGAAGCTTATCTTTCGTGATGGCGGCAGGAAAAGACTCCTTGCTCGATTGCTTCACTGTGTTCTGGAGACACCTCACTGGTCGCTATCTGGACCAAGGAGTATGCTGTCAGCCTCTGGATTCAGCAAAAACTCAGACCAGGTGCTGCTTCAATAACTAGTATCACAGTCCCTGTGTCAAGAAGGTTGTACCTCCTACTTTAGAACTAATTTATGTTCTGTTTCCACACTGAACACAATACATAACAAACACTGAGTTCAGAGCGATAGGCCAACTGCTAGCTTCATCTGAAACAATTTACACCAGTATTCTCCTCCTAAATGGTTACTACGCCTCTGCAATTCCAGCATTAGTTCTTTCTAGTCAATAAGATAGGTGTCAGTGTACTGTTTGGCAATTCCATGAGTTTTACTTTTCTCCGACACCTTCTGTTCAGGTTGGAGCACTATATAGGCCTTGCCTCATGTTCGCTACTGAACCACACACATATACAGACATAAATTATCAATTTACATTCAATTTTCATTAAAAAGATATTGAATATATCAAGCTTACCACTATTCATGGAAATAATACACACCGACGTCGACTCGCGATGAATAATCGCAGAACTTCCGATCTGCCTCTGTCCCAGACTTTTATTTAGAAAAATATGATCTGGCTCTCAAACGCACTGTTTCTTAGTAAGTTTATTTTAAATGTGGCACTGAACTGACGCTCCTAATTGCCTATATTGGCGGGTCTAACCAATCGGGCCCTGTTTACACAGCTTTTCAAAATAAGTACTCCTACTCACGTTTCCCTAACAACAAAGAATTAGTATTTGTAGCCCGACTAATCGTGTTTAGCCTTTACATTTACTTCTATCCAATCAAATAGGATTTACATAGTGGCCCATTTCCGTTAAAATAGTGGTTTCAAAACATGCCACTGTGCGATTATTATTTGGTGTTGTCTGACACCCTCACTATTTTCTTTTGGTTATAATTTGTTAATTCCTAGACTATTTGCGTAACACTTAACATATTCTTTGTCAGCAAGTCCTAAGGAACCCAAATATATAAGTTTTAATGGAGCTAAGTGGCTGCGTTCAAAATATGCATTTTCTAGGATAGTCGTGTATTTTTTTTTTAATGTTTAGAACCGCCACCTGTACTGCCTTTTCGACTGTTCTGTCATACTAATGTCAGGATTTCAGACATAAAACAGTAGAATGTCAGGTTTCCTTATAAGCATTTTACAGGTTTTTAAACCTAACTCTCGTATGGGTAGTGTTTTTTATCACTGTCGATTTGAAAAAAAGTTAGTGCCTCTGGCCTTTCGCGCTGGGAGGGTGGCATTAATTGTATATCGCTAGACGCGTGTTAGTATTGCATGCGTTCCTGCTTTCAGCCCTCCCTCTCTCTATCCTAAGTTCATCTGTCTTTCCGTTTATGTTACGTAGTAAATAAAATGAAATTAATGGAAGTATTAATTTAGGTCATTACGCAGTGTGCCTAGCTCAAGGTTTTCTTAGAAATACAGTACACGTTTTATTGTAGAAAGCGTGTAGTGATGCAGTAGGCTTTACTATCAACGTGAAACGTTACAATTTGCAGACGAAGTAGAAGACAAGGGGGATTTTTGTACGCCATTGTGACAGCACTGTACTTTTACCATTTCTCTTTCCTTTTATTGAATTTATGTGTTAGGCTTTACATTTACCTTTTAATTTATATATGTGGATTTAGAATGTTTCACGACAAGTAGGAATGATATTCAGTAGAGGCAAAGTAATAAAACATAATGTAATAGACATAAAGATCCTAGGACAAAAGGTAAACACAGTAAAAACAACATACTTAGATATGACACTAGACCAACAACTCATTTGGAACAAGCATATAGATAAGCTGGTGGAGAACTGCAGAGGACTCACTAACATGATGAGATACGGTACCTAAAAGGTAATCGATGGGGTGCAATCATAAAGGTTATGCTTATGTTCTTCAGAGCATTTGTCAGGGGGATTATAGACTATGCGAGTATAGTATACGACTCAGCAGCACCTAGCAACAAGAAAAAAATAGATAAAATACAACACCAGGCACTATGCACAATTGCAGGAGCAATAAAATCAACATCACGTGAAGCACTAGAGGCAGCACTAGGCATAATGCCACTAAAGTTGAGAAGAAAAGAACTTAGATTAAATTATATGGCCAAGGTACTAACATACACAAATCACCCGACCATTTCAGTGTTTGTGAAGAATCGCCCAACGGTATGGGACACCCCACTAGACCCAACCAGATACCCAATAGGCTGGAAGAAATAGAACAGCAACAAACTAAAATTAATGCAAACAAATATAGTAGCAAATACACCCCAGTGATACCACCATGAGAGCTCAAGAAACCAGATATCGACCTGCATTTAGCAGAAATAATCAATAAAAACGTAGAAAAAAGCTGTATAAAAATATAGCCAAGGAATATATAGATCAAATAACTAAGGGTAGCTTAAAAGTATATACTGATGGATCTAAAGTAGAAAATGAAGAACTAGGTATAGGAATACATATTCCAGCATGGAGGCTAAACAAAAATTATAGTATAACTGAAAATACATCTTTCATAGCAGAAATGGGTGCAGTAGCAAAAGCACTGGAAATAACTACTGACAACCCCCCCCCCCCAAATAAGCTAACGATCTTAACTGACTCTCTATCAGCAATACAAGCACTAAGTAATGCACACGAACGTAGCCGACCAGACATAGCAGAAGAAATATTTCAACTTAGCACACACCTAAATATCAGAGGCTGCACAGTACTAATAGCATGGATACCTTCACATATGGAAATAGAAGGAAATTAGATAGCAGACAAGGAAGCTAAAACAGGAAGAAGCAGCCTTAACCACATAAACACAGGTTTGGGCTCAACAGAGATCAAAAGCATAATGCAAAGTCTAATAGCAACGGAATGGACAGAAGATTGGAAACAAAGCCAGAAAACTAGACATGCTTATAAGCTGCTGAAAGATCCAACACGAACATGTCAGATAAATAGAGAACCGAAAACTCCATGCAATAAAACGCTTATTGGACTACAATTAGGAATAGGATATTTTATGTCTTGAGAGAAATACCATACTCATTACGTGCTAACATGCAAGAAATAGGAACAGCAAAGAAAACCACTTAAAGAATATTTTTTTTAAAAACACTCACTATCACTAGAAAATGTGCTAAAAGTTGACCTACCCAGGGAACTACAAAACATAATAATATTTTATATTACCAACACAAAAATTAACATATAAGTACCAGAGCAAAGGAGAAAGTTTAAAGTAAAACACAATACTTAAATAAAATATTCACCACAAATATTCACTGCTAGAGTAAGATACATTTCAAAACATTACAAAGCAGAGTATTCCAAATATAGAAGCAGAGTAAAACTCATAACAGAACTAAGGAAAAACGAGATAAATGATACAGGGGAAAAATCTTATCTAAACTCCGAAATTACTGTAGAGGGAGTAGAAAAGGCAATAAATGAGAAATCTAACTCAGCATCGGGTCACGACATTCTAAGCTACGAAATACTAAAAAAGATACCAAAATATACCATAGAAGTAATAACCTTTCTATTCAATATTATATGGAAAACATAAAATACCAAAGGCAATGAAAGTAGCAGTAGTCACACCAATACTAAAACCAGATAAAGAGGCCCATGATGCGAGCTCTTACAGACCAGTAGCTTTGACATCTCACATAGGGAAAGTAATGGAAACTGTCGTGAACAATAGATTAAAGTTCCACATGGAAAAGAACAATCTTTACAGCCCAGTCCAATCAGGGTTTAGGGAAAACAGAAGCACTATGGACCAGCTTATCAGACTAGAACATGAGGTAATATCAGGATTTAAAAGAAATGCAAAAACAGTAGCCGTAGTCTTAGATGTAGCAAGGGCATACGATGAATGCTGGAGAGAAGGCATGCTATATAAGATTAACAAGATAGGCATAACTGGAAACATATACAATTACATAAAAAACTTCTTGGAGGACAGATACTTTACAGTACAAGTAAATGATGACAAATCAGAGCTATACGAGCAACAGAACGGCATCCCTCAAGGCTCAGTATTATCTCCTTCTCTATTTTCTATTATGGTTAATGACTTAGGAGAGGAATTCAGCAACAGAAGAAACAAACTGTCACAATTTGCAGATGATGCAGTTATTTGGAGGACGGGGAAAATCCTTCCCAGATTATATACAGATCTGCAAGCCCAAATTAACAAGATCGCAGAATGGATGGCTAAGTGGGGCTTCCAACTAAACGCTAAAAAGACAGTCGGAATGATATTCAGTAGAGGTAGATTTATAAAAAATAAAACAATTGACATAAAAATCCAAGGGCACAAAATTAAAACAGTAGAAACATCCAAATATTTATGCATGACTTTAGATCAACAACTAAACTGGAAAAAACATATAGACAAGCTGGTTGAGAGCTGCAGATGATTCACTAATATGATGAGATACCTAAAAGGCAGTGAATGGGGAGCAAGCACCAAGTCACTTTTCATGTTCTACAGGTCATTTGTAAGGGGTGAAATGGACTTTGCAAGCATAGTATATGACTCTGCAGCTCACAGCAATAAGAAAAAATTGGACAAAATACAGCACCAGGCACTATGTACAATAGCTGGAGCCTCAAGATCAACATCACTAGAGGTAGTACTAGGAATAATACCCCTCAAGCTAAGAAGAAAAGAACTTAGACTGAATCTAGAGAACCAAAAATACCATGCAACAGAAAACTAATTAGACTTCAACTAGGAACCGGTTATTTCATGCTGGAGGAACCCATCTGTGCAAAATGTCTGAAGAAAAACACCATTGCACATTATGTGTTAACATGCAAAAAATACAAACAGCACAGAAAACCACTAATGGAATACTTGAGAACCCAAAACTCGACATCACTGTCACTGGAAAATGTACTGAAAGTTGACCTACCCAGGGAGCTACACAACATAATTAAATGTTATATTACCAGAACAAGAACCAACATATAACAACTAGAACAAATTAGAATGACAGAAAAAAAAACACAAAAAAAAAGAAAACCAATAAGTCCATTCAATACCAGTAGAAGAATTATTTAAAAAAATAAAATAAAAAAACAAACAAACAAAAACCACCAATCCAAAACCAACAAAAGCCCAGCAGAAAAAAGATGTCAATAGCGAGAGAGAGCAACATGGTATCACGAAAGAAGATACATTACAAACACCATAGACATTAAACATTGCCACAGCAAACGGCAGATAAATTATAGCCTGGAAGAGCCAACACAAACAACAAAGTAATACACTATATGGAAAGATGAACACTATATACCCAAATTATAACCCACATAGGGTTGAACCGGGTATCTCTTGCACACAAAAAAACACCAGTTTTCAAGTGCGGGGCTCAAAAACCTAAACCTAAAAAGAGTTAATATCAAAGGCAATAAATAAGAAGGTGACATACAATAAATCAGAGCCCAAACATCACAAGGCTCAACAAGGTAAAGGGAGATATACTCAAAAACAGGGAAGAGATACCCCAACAGAAAACGCCACACCAAACGCCAGAGAATTCACAGTCTGGAAAAACTTCAAACGTAAGGTACTATATGGAAAAAGGAACACTATATACCCTAATTATAACCCATATGGGGTTGAACCGAGTATCCCATGCACAAATTAAAATTCAGTGGTTTGTGTAAGGTCCTAAAATCAACAACAAGATCAGCTTAAGATTAAATCTGTAAGAATGGGTGCATAGAAGGACCACTTCGCGTTCAGAAGCACAGCCTTAATGGATGACAACGAAACTAACCATCATCAAAACTTTCATTTGAGCTATCTACAGACCACGGAGCCACCAGTGTCCCCTTGCAGGACGCCTGCATCAAGCAGTCGTATGTTCTTGCAGCGGTGGATTATGTGGTAATTTGTAGTAAAATACACGACAAGGTTGCCAAACCCATGCATAACTTCATATTAGTCGCCTTGTACGACATGCTTGAGGGAGCAGTGGTCGCATTCTTTCTTTGTCTCTTCAGAGACCCCCTGGGAACTATCAACTAACAATACCGCTATTGATGTACACAAATGTCTGGTCAGGCTAAACAACACAACAATCTAACTGGAACTATCAACTAACAATACCGCTATTGATGTACACAAATGTCTGGTCTGGCTAAACATTACAACAATCTAACTGGAACTATCAACTAACAATACCGCTATTGAAGTACACAAATGTCTGGTCAGGCTAAACATTACAATAATCTAACTGGAACTATCAACTAACAATACCACTATTGATGTACACAAATGTCTGGTCAGGCTAAACATTACAACAATCTAACTGGAACTATCAACTAACAATACCGCTATTGATGTTCTAACTGGAACTATCAACTAACAATACCGCTATTGATGTACACAAATGTCTGGTCAGGCTAAACAACACAACAATCTAACTGGAACTATCAACTAACAATACCGCTATTGATGTACACAAATGTCTGGTCAGGCTAAACAACACAACAATCTAACTGGAACTATCAACTAACAATACCGCTATTGAAGTACACAAATGTCTGGTCAGGCTAAACAACACAACAATCTAACTGGAACTATCAACTAACAATACCGCTATTGATGTACACAAATGTCTGGTCAGGCTAAACAACACAACAATCTAACGGGAACTATCAACTAACAATACCGCTATTGATGTACACAAATGTCTGGTCAGGCTAAACAACACAACAATCTAACTGGAACTATCAACTAACAATACCGCTATTGATGTACACAAATGTCTGGTCAGGCTAAACAACGCAACAATCTAACTCGAACTATCAACTAACAATACCGCTATTGAAGTACACAAATGTCTGGTCAGGCTAAACAACACAACAATCTAACTTGAACTAAAGCGTAAAAACATCATCGCGAGGTATAATACAGTACACCATACTACACGTCACCAAGAAGAGATCAAGTCAAAATACCCAGACTGACAACCGGTCACTGCAGACTCAGATACTACCTGAACAACAAACTGACAACCGGTCACTGCAGACTCAGATACTACCTGAACAACAAACTGACAACCGGTCACTGCAGACTCAGATACTACCTGAACAACAAACTGACAACCGGCCACTGCAGACTCAGATACTACCTGAACAACAAACTGACAACCGGTCACTGCAGACTCAGATACTACCTGAACAACAAACTGACAACCGGCCACTGCAGACTCAGATACTACCTGAACAACAAACTGACAACCGGTCACTGCAGACTCAGATACTACCTGAACAACAAACTGACAACCGGTCACTGCAGACGCAGATACTACCTGAACAACAAACTGACAACCGGCCACTGCAGACTCAGATACTACCTGAACAACAAATTGACAACCGGTCACTGCAGACTCAGATACTACCTGAACAACAAACTGATAACCGGCCACTGCAGACTCGGATACTACCTGAACAACAAACTGACAACCGGTCACTGCAGACTCAGATACTACCTGAACAACAAACTGACAACCGGTCCCTGCAGACTCAGATACTACCTGAAAAACAAACTGACAATCGGACAGATAGATGTCTGTCCATGTGAGGAGGACAAACAGACAGTAGAACATGTACTCCAAAACTGTCAGCCCAATGAGGAGCAGGGTAGCTGCGTTGCTATCTCCAGTCTTGTTGAGGGAGAAACTGTATGGTGACGAGAGAAGCTTGAGATGGACTTCCAGTTTTATTGAGGGAGAAACTGTATGGTGACGAGAGAAGCTTGAGAAGGACTTCCAGTTTTATTGAGGGAGAAACTTTATGGTGACGATAGAAGCTTGAGAAGAACTTCCAGTTTTATTGAGGGAGAAAGTGTATGGTGACGAGAGAAGCTTGAGAAGGACTTCCAGTTTATTGAGGGAGAAACTGTTTGGTGACGAGAGAAGCTTGAGATGGACTTCCAGTTTTATTGAGGGAGAAACTGTATGGTGACAAGAGAAGCTTGAGATGGACTTCCAGTTTTATTGAGGGAGAAACTGTATGGTGACGAGAGAAGCTTGAGAAGGACTTCCAGTTTTATTGAGGGAGAAACTTTATGGTGACGAGAGAAGCTTGAGAAGGACTTCCAGTTTTATTGAGGGAGAAACTTTATGGTGACGATAGAAGCTTGAGAAGAACTTCCAGTTTTATTGAGGGAGAAAGTGTATGGTGACGAGAGAAGCTTGAGAAGGACTTCCAGTTTATTGAGGGAGAAACTGTTTGGTGACGAGAGAAGCTTGAGATGGACTTCCAGTCTTATTGAGGGAGAAACTGTATGGTGACGAGAGAAGCTTGAGATGGACTTCCAGTTTTATTGAGGGAGAAACTGTATGGTGACGAGAGAAGCTTGAGAAGGACTTCCAGTTTTATTGAGGGAGAAACTGTATGGTGACGAGAGAAGCTTGAGAAGGACTTCCAGTTTTATTGAGGGAGAAACTGTATGGTGACGAGAGAAGCTTGAGATGGACTTCCAGTCTTATTGAGGGAGAAACTGTATGGTGAAGAGAGAATCTTCGGAAGGATTTCCAGTTTTATTGAGGGAGAAACTGTATGGTGACGAGAGAAGCTTGAGAAGGACTTCCAGTTTTATAAAAGAGGTGTAGTTATTTGGGCGCGAACGAAGAAGAAGAAAAACGGTACATTATATACCGCATAAACAATAAAGAAATGTGACAAACAATATAAGACGCGCCCTGATATAGGATACATCAGGATACAACGCGCGCATGGACGCACACACACACAGCTAATGAAACTCGAATGCAGTGCACTGACTCAAACAGGATGAGGTCACTCCCTAACCTTTCTTGTGCTTAGGAAAGTTGACGCTCAGCAAATAAAAACGAATGTTGACGGAAGCATTCTGTTTCCATTCAGAAAAAAAAAAAACGAAACAATAAACACACGAAACAAAGTCCAGTCTCACTTACGATGCAGTCACTGCACGCGAAGCAATTTACATAAAATAATTACTAGACTAATTGTTTATGACTCCGGTGTTGGTACAACCGAAACAATGAAGATAAAA
This sequence comes from Oreohelix idahoensis, assembly GCA_024509875.1. Lineage (NCBI taxonomy): Eukaryota > Metazoa > Mollusca > Gastropoda > Stylommatophora > Oreohelicidae > Oreohelix > Oreohelix idahoensis. Next base: position 46,280 of record JAMPIV010011239.1, on the reverse strand, counting down.
GGCCGAAATAAAGAAGATAAAGATCCAAAACAAAGAAGATAAGGGGCCGTTCACACATTACATAATGCAAAGAGAAAAAAAATGGGGGGGGGGGGGTGTTGCCGAGATGTTACGCTTTGGTGCGCGCGGGGAGGGGGGGGGGGGGGGCTGAAAATGTAACAAAATTGCGTTACGTAATTTGTGAACACCGCTAACGGGCCGAAACAAAGAAGAGAAAGGGCCGAAACGAAGAAGTTAAATGGCCGAAACACGTGTCCAACCTGGGAATACTTCTGATGATCAGATTATCTCCAGCTGTTTCGCTCTGTACATATTTTCCTACCAAGTATTAGAAAGTAAAAATCAAGAGTTTAGTTAATAGTAAAAATTTAGAAAGTAATGATTATTTCATTAAAAAGACTTTTCCAGAATGCACGATCAAAGTACACGGGATAAGTTTGAAGCAAGTCAATAGAGTCACATATATGGGCACGTTAATAACATTAAATGGAAAATGCATCTCATAGGAGAAGAGTAAAATATTCGAGGCAAAAGCGGCTTTCAATAAAATGTAAAGGGTTGTATGCAACAAATCTGTGTCAATGGATGTAAGAAACAGAGTTCTTTAGTGTCATAAAGAGCCAACCATGACATATAGAAGTGAGTCATGAGTCACTGTAAAAATGTAAGAAAATTCAGGAACGGTTTTCTGACGGACGATAAGAACATCCAGGAAAGCCTAAAATAGCGATGAGGATGTCCTTAAAGTAGCCAGTCCTCAAATAAATTATTTGAAGGAAACAGTTCATTTTCGCTGTGCGTGTTATGGGAAGAAGGAAACTTGAATATATTGTGGCAACAAGACAATGGAACCAGAGTTGGGGCACTGTACGAAGGATGGCCACCGACCGAGCAAAGTGGAATCAATTTGTTGTTGCCCTACAAGACGCCACTAGGCGTGATGACCACTGACTGCTTTGACGGTCGGTGGTTAAGGATCTAAGAAGAAGAAGAAGACAATGGAAGGAAAATGAGAGTGACGACAACAGAGAGACAATATACTGAACAGTGTGACAACATGACGTGGAAAGAAGTCAAAAACAGAACTCATAAACAGTACTGGGAACATACGGTTGTGGAGAGGCATGATCACTTACGCCAGTTGGTATGATACTGTCGTACCGTTCCGTATGGTGTGCAACTACAAGAGTAGTTGTCTGTGGGGATAGCCTATGGAATGTTGTCAAGAAGGTCTCCAGCAATTGGTTCGTAAGAAAGAAAGAGACCTATTCGAGATAAGGACAAAAAGAAGAAAAGGCGAATACTTTCCACTAGATTGTGTTTTCTAATAAATTATGGAAAGTTTTCTATTTTCCTACGACCTTAGCTTCTGTCCTCAGATCTTAATAAAGAAAAAGACCCCAGCCTCCTTTAAATGAAAGATTTTAACTATATGTACATACTTAACACAGACAGCACGAGTTATATATTAACGAATTAGTTAATGATCAAAACGGCTATAAGGTAGTTAAATATATATATATATACACATATAGGGTTAGTAGAAAGTAAAAAGGACGACGGTGAAAGATACTGCATACACACAGATGAAATGCAAGAATGTAGTTAATTAAATATGAGAGTGAACCTAAGTAAATAGTGAAATGAAATATTAATTGTTACCAAACTTTGTGTCTGCCATCAATGGTACCTATACCTTGTAGCGGTATGGCAGCTTGTGTACCCTGACAATCCCCAGAGCTATGCCAATGGGAGATTTACTCCTGGTAGGTTCAACCAAGCTGGACTGGTCTGCGTGGGTAGGGGTCAGACAAAAGCTGGTACTCTGGTCCTCCAGGTTGGGGGTTTTAGCACAGGGCCGACACCCCTGTCTATGTAAAAAAATCGCACGTTATGGAAACAACAATAAACGGAAAAACTTTGCTGCGGGACGGACATCCGGAGTCTCAGGCTCGTATGACTGACAGTGGTGAAAGCCGAAAGGAAGCCACTGGCATGAAAACGGATGTCCCGACCGCAAAAGACGAAACCAGAATTGGTTTTTGGAATGTCAGAACTATGAATGAGGCAGGAAAGCTGAGACAAATCACAGCAGAGATGAGGAACTACAAGATACATATCATGGAAATAAGCGAGAGCAGATGGACAGGTAGGGGGAGAATAAAAACAGCTACAGGGGAAACAGTACTTTATTCTGGCAGAGAGGATGGTCAGCACAAGGAAGGTGTAGCCATTATCCTGAAGAAAGGAATGGAAAGGTCTTTACTGGAATGGAAACCCATCAACAACAGACTGATAAGAGCAAGACTAAGAGGGAGGTTCACCAACACCACAATTATACAATGCTATGCACCAACAAACGACAGCGATGAAGAGATCAAGGACGAGTTCTATCAACAGGTACAAAAAGAAACGGAAACTACACCCAGGTGCGATCTCATTATAGTAATGGGAGACCTAAATGCGAAAGTGGGAGCACACAATACTTATAACGAAAGAGTAATGGGTATCGTGGTGGATTTTGATGTTATGAAATGTTGTTGAATCACTCCCAGTCTCTTTACAATATAATGTCACTGTTAATTTCACTAGGGAAATATTTTATTTCTTGAATACAGGGGTATGCTGCTCTTATAGCTGATGTACTGTTAGGGTACCAGATATTTCACTTATCTGGCCCACTGGAACTGTCTGAATTCTTTCTGCCGAATGACCACTGCTCCAAAAGTAATAGGGGGGATACTGGCGACCCCTATCACTACTGGACTCCCAAACTTCTCAACGGCTTTCCAATAGAAATCTGGCACCGGACTAGTGCCAGATAAAACCCTGTAATAATGAAACAATGTCTCCTGGTTGATATCTTATTTAGACTGTGTTTTATATACAAAAGAGCATTGTAGCAAAATCTGCGAGAATAAACGCTCAATTCAGTAAGATTTAGGCACAAAACGATAATATATACATTAGCCCGCATGTGTCTGACGGTTGGCATCTTCGACGCCAGCAGCGCTGCTTTTTGCACAGTGCTAAGCCTATAGACCGATTTCACGGTAATAGTCTGACACGCTTTTAGTTTCGTTTTCTAGAAACACTACTAATATTTAACATTTGCCCGATCTGCTGCATACACTTTGTAGTCTAGCCTTATAATTAACGATTGGCGGAAGCATGCCGCAATATAACTATCTGAATTAACGCTTTCTGTCAACTTTAACGCAAAATTTAGTAGTAATCCTTACATTGTTTGGTAGTATTACACGATACAATACTAATTATTAACGCTTATTCTTAACCCGCCCCGTCAACACCCCGCTTCGCTGACACAGTCTGCAATGCATATACACACACTGCGAAAAAGCCAGCCAAGGCAAAACCACGCAGACAATTTTATTTTCCTCCTAGTGGTAGCATTTCTGACGTAACTAAAACAAGTTAGTTATTTGAAAAATACATGTTGGCGAGATGAGGGAGAGGAAAGATGGCGGACTTGTGTAAAATTTTATTTGACGATTGACGATGACATAAATTGGAAATTTTAAACCATTATGAAGTTCCCCATAAAAATTATATGATAGTATGACGTAGAGTTAGCTGAGTAAGAATGTACTTTAAATAATATGATAGTCCCAGAATTAGATAAGTTATTGAAGAAATACTAATATCTAAGGACACTCGACCAGACAGACTGGCGTTCCTGCTTATGTTTTTTGTAACGTTAGGGGGACGCGAGCTTGGAAAAGAGGCAGGGAGGTACATTCAGATTCGCTTGGGTAAAAAGAGTATGACTGAAAAGGGGAGCGGTAGGAAAAATTTAATCCTAAGCAAAACATCTTTTTGTATTGGGCATGACAAAAGCATACTGGCCAATCGACCACCAGACGCAGAAATTATTCGAAATTATTTTGGTTTTTTCATTCAACCTGCATTTGAATTTAAGTAGTCGAACGTTTCGATTGGCCAGTGCTAGTAAATATTAGCAAAAGGCTTTGACTATTCACTGCCAGTTGAACTAAAAATTGTATTCAGATACGCTGAGAAACAGCTGTGTTAATTCTAAACTTAAATAAAGAATAAATTCACAGTCTGTGCAGTTCGGAGGAAGCTGAGGCCATTTTTTCACACAGTCAGCGTCATTTGTTTATATATTTCTTGATTGTGGTAAGGATATTTTATGAAATTTAATATGTTTGGTCCAACTACAAAGTTAGATACTGCTATTGGGAAAAAAGTGAAGGACATGTCGGGAGTAGACATTGTTGAGTCCTCACATTAAACGGTATCTAACTGGTGTATGTTGTTATGATTATGTTGTCATATTATTGTATTAGAATAGATTAGTAAGCCTCTGTGTTCAATGAACACTGTTTACATGCCTGAAGCAAATATAATTGTAAAGAAAAGAAGAGAATATCATATCAAAGGAAATGTGGTTACGCCACATTATTGTATTGATGAAAAGTATGTAAACGTACAGTGGCGTATCTACTATAAGGACCTGAGGTGTGGTCACAGCAAGGTGGGAGTCCTGTAAAATTTGGGGCGAGTGCACTTGTAAGGCACGCGAGGCTGACCCCATACCCACGTAGGAAATTAAGTGTTAGAATAAGTGACCAGATGTAAAAGGCCAGGGTGTCCTTTTGTTGCAGAGGGTCTATGTTCCTGTTGCCGGCTGGTGACAGGAAACCTGCTGAGTACTAATAAACGCCAACCAGTCTCCAACCAGACTTATATGCTGTCGAAGACCAGTAGGAGCTTTGGCGAGTGGTGTAATTGAAACTTTCTGCAACTACACATTGAAATATCTTACAACAAGGACTCCCAGGTGATGTGTTAGACATCTGGGGCATCTCTGACATTTTCTTGTGTTTCAAAATAATACACAGGACGTTTATGGGGGTAGGATGAACTACAGCCCTCATCTACAGTGACTCTCCCTTTATATGAATAAAGTGAATTCTTTTAATATTTCCTACAGGAAAGACACACACACACATATATATATATATATATATATATATATATATATATATATATATATATATATATATATATATATATATATATATATATATATATATATATATATATATATATATATATATATATATATATATATATGTATATATATATATATATATATATATATATATATATATATATATATATATATATATATATATATATATATATATATATATATATATATACACATAAAATAACTTTTTAGTTATTGGGCAAATTGTCCCAAAATTTTAATTGTTCTTTTCTGTAAACTATCTTGTCCTTATTTTCAAAGACCTGTCCACAAGCTATGAATGGACAGGCAAAATAAATTGTAAAGAAAAAGATTTGTTCAAAGAAAAACTTAACTGCTAGTTTTATTATCTTCTTTATAGAAACTTAAAGTGTTTGACTGTTGTGTACCATCATTTCATTTCTCCCCTAGACACTAGGTACACCATACACCATACACTAGAGCCAGAATAGTGACCGTGTGAGACCTAGGGAGGTAGCTGTAGGTTCTCTGCACATAATTCATCATCATCATTTATAGAGTCAGAGGCCTACATGTGCTTGACCTCACACGGTTAAAGCAGACACCTTTTCATTCTTTTAGGATACCATCATAACCTCCCCAGCAAAATTAACTTTGCTACAAGCATACATAAGAAATAAAGAGCTGGGTCATATCCAATGGACCAATCCAGCACATCCATTCCACAGTGTACCAGTGTTGTTCCCATGTCTCTCCTACAAAGGCGGCACTGCATCTGCAATAATATTATTAATCTTTCTTTTCTACCATACAATGGGATAGGTGAGCTGTGTCCCTCTGGTCACCTAAGAAAACATTTTATTTCACAAGACATGTGCATTTACAAAACTGGCAATGTGTTTTATCTTAATTCTCCTTCAGGCCCTGCACAAATCAGCTTGGGACCTGATTACTTACAGTCGTGATGGCAGCATCTCTCACTCACATTTTTAAACAAAATATATATGAATTATGTCGATCTTACCAGAAATTCAATGAAAAAAACACAGGTACGTTGAATAGCAGATTCCAGATATACTGCTGGCTGAACTGTGATGCCTATTACTTTCATATATATTTGCTTTAATAAGGCTAATCACTTTTTTCCAGAAATACACAACGTCCTGCTCTCGGGACTATCTTCTACAAATGGCGTCAAGCCTTTGAATGTACTCAATATTATGCAAAATTTTGACCAATAGGATCTACTACTAAGATTTCCCATTCAAATTTTTAAATCTAAGGTCCAATTTCGGTGTACTTCTGTCGGTCTGTCCGTCCGAACTTGGCATTCACCAAAAATACACTTGGTTTTGGCCTAACACTACCAAAAAATATTCAGTTTGAGCCATCCCATAATTTTTTTCCCCTCCTTGTCTCCCCCTTCATACAACAGACTACTTGTACCCTTTCTTGCCTTTTTCAAGGACGCGTCAAAAAATGTCACCGTTAGTGCAAGTCCAAACGAGCATGTGTTGGTCTGTCTGTACGAACAAATACCGTCTTTTGTCTATAACTTTATTTCTATCTGTCGGATTTTTTGTTCGAAAGCATATTACCCATCAGGACAAGACCAGCTCTTAGACTAGCTAACTTTTATGATCATAAACCTAGTAATAAAGAATTCAATATATTTTCCATTTTGGTGTTCGTTGTTTTTCTAAGTTTCAACTACTTGAATGTTATAGAGAATCTCAAAAGCAGTAGACCACAAACTGAGGAAAGAACAAGCAGGATTTAGAAAGAACAGAAGATGTTTAGATCATATATTTACCCTCAGGAACATTATAGAGCAGTGCTCAGAATGGCAAAGACAGTTGTACATTAATTTCGTTGATTTTGAAAAGGCTTTTGACAGTATACATAGGGACAGTTTATGGAAAATACTGAGGGCTTATGGAATTCCAAGCTGCATAGTGTCAATCATAAAAAGCCTTTATGCCAACTTTACGTACAGCATTGGGCAGAGCAGCCTAACCTTTGAAGTGAAGACAGGAGTATGACAGGGATGCCCCTTATCAACCACTCTATTTTTAACAGTCATAGACTGGGTGATGCGACAGACAACAGAGGGCAATCCAAGAGAAATAAAATGGACTACATTTTCTACATTGGAAGATCTGGAATATGCAGATGACATTGCACTGCTAGCCCATTCACATCAACTGGTGGACCAGCTTTCTGGGTTTGACCTCGCAGAAATTCAGAAGTCAACAGATTACCGATACCAGACCGTTTCCTGTGGCTGATACGACACACTTGCAGTATTGGTTTGCTCTTTGTCAACGCTTCGTCACGTGACCTGTCAAGTGAATGCAGTATGTAGGTCAGCGTTGTTGACATTTTTTACATTAGACATTATAGAGTTTCACAGAACAGTTGGATCAATTCTTGTCAGTGTTAACAGAAAGACAGTATTTGTGAACTAAGAAGTCCTGGTTTCATCGATGGATCTTCTTGTTTGCCATATATGAACTTTAATATTTAAGGCCAGAATGTTTAATTGAATAAAGTGGCAGTTTGTTTGTTTTCATGAAAAATAACTTTGCCATTACTGTAAGACTGAGCCTATTTTGCAACACATACTATCATACACATAATTTATATATATTTATGTTTACATGTTATTTGTTTGTATAGTATGTTAGTTTCTATGTCAGCGGGTTGTGTTTAAGGTTGGGCGGCGTCCTCACAACAGAGTATCCCACGTCATAGAGGGTCCGTTGTGGGCGTTTTCTATAGGTGCAATTTTCTTGATTGAAAATTTGCTGCGACAACTGTTGCTTTTGTGTTAGCTGTGAAGTCTGTAATTATTGTTATTTTTGTAATATTTCTTTGTTCTTTAGTTTTGTTTTGATTTGTTTGTAATTTGTTGGTCTAACCTTTTCTATCTTTCAGTTCTATTCATAATTTATATTCATATATTGTGACGTCATTTGTGTTGTTATTCTTTGCAGATTCAGTGATTATCTTCATTGATTTCCCTATTTGATTTATTTTGATTTCTGCAAACGTTCTTGTATTGTCAGTCCTATTTGTACTTTATGTATTCTGTTGGTTGACATATGTTTTATATGGGTATATTTCATAAGACACAATTGCCTGTGCACTGCACTTGGATTATGGTATAGACCAGTACCTGATTATTATTACTATTATACAAGACCTTATTAAAGGCTTGTGACCCACAGATATTGGGATAGTATACTGATTAATCAGGTCATTGAGAACTTGGGGTATTATTATTGATTCAGGTGATTAGTATTATTGTTAGGCATCATGTCTACTCTAGATTATTTCATTACTCAAGGGAAAGCTCTTGATAAGACTGGTCAACAATTAGAACAATGGGCAGTTGCTCAATATGACAAAGCATTAGCTGCAGAAGAGAAAAGATTAGCTGCAGAAGAGAAAAGATTAGCTGCAGAAGAAAGAAAAGCTATGGCGGAAGAGAAAAGATTAGAAAAAGAAGCTGAGGCTGCTGCTGAACAAAAGAAATTGCAGATGCAGGTAGAGGAAAGGAGATTTGAAGCTGAACAAAAAAAATTGGAAAGAGAAGCTGCGGCTGAACAAAAAAGATTAGACAGTGAAGCTGAACAAAAAAGATTAGACAGTGAAGCTGAACAAAAAAGATTAGACAGGGAAGCTGAACAAAAAAAATTGGAAAGAGAAGCTGCGGCTGAACAAAAAAGATTAGACAGTGAAGCTGAACAAAAAAAATTGGAAAGAGAAGCTGCGGCTGAACAAAAAAGATTAGACAGGGAGGCTGAACAAAAAAGATTAGATGCTGAAGAGAAAAAAGCAATAAGAGAACATGAATTTGAGTTGGAGAAATTGAGATTGACAAGTATGAGTAATGTTAATCAGGCATCTAGTGGTAATGGTAAACCTTCTACTTACAAGGTTAAGGTTCCACCGTTCAATCAGTCCAGTGACGATATTACATTCTGGCTGGATAGATTTGAACGTTCTTGTCGTACACATAATGTGGATAAATCACAATACGCTAATCAATTATCAGAAAACTTGAAAGGTGAATCTTTGACTAGATTATGCCTTGTAGGAGAAGCAGATAAGGATAATTATGATGTCATTAGGGCGGCTTTGATAAAAAAATATCAGCTAAGTGAGGAAGGCTATCGCCTTTTATTTAAGACGATGGTACCTGAGACGGGGGTAGAATTCTCAGAATTCACTGCAAAGGCACGTCTCACAGTTGATCGTTGGATTGAGCTTTCCAAAACAGAAAAAACGTATGAAGGACTTATGGATTTGTTGCTCAGAGATAAGATTATGTCATGTGTGAACAAACCTTTCCTTGAATTTATACATGAGCGTAAACCTAAATCTCTAAAAGAAATGGAAGAATATTGTTCCCAATATGTCACTGCACACCCCGACGTGACTTTTGGCAACACTAAGATTAAGGAGAGTATGCCAGTTGCTTCAGCAACACCATACAATCCCAATTATTCACACAGATTTCAGGGACCTCAAAACAGATTTGATAAAAAAGGTAACCATAATAGTTATCAAAACCAAGGTAACCAATCATTTCAGGGTTCTTCTTCAAAGAACTGGAGACGACCTGATAGCTCTCGACACAGGGGTGGTCATAATTATAGGAATTTCCGTAGAGGAAGTAATTATAGAAACTATCAGGGTTATCCGTCTTGGAGTCAACAAGATCATAATTACAGAGATACTCATTATAATGAATATGATAATGGTAACCAAGGGTACTATGACTCAAACCCAAATAGGGGTTACAATAGAGGTAACAATAACTACAGAGGTGATAATAACCGAGGTAGATCTCAATACAAAAGACATAAACCACATTTTCAGGCAAACTCTGCACAACAAGAGTCCCATGAAGCCTATAAACAGAGTAAAGATAATAATGATGCTAGTAATATGGCATGTGCCGCTTTTGATTTTGGGAGAGCATCTCAGTGCCCCCAATGCAAAACGTTATTTGAGCCAACCACAGTGACTACTTTAAGCTGTGGCCATCCTCTTCCTGCTCTTCCAGCATCAGTCGCGCATGATGGAAGAGGGTCTCTTGTCTTACATAAGGGTTTAGTGAATAACAATCCAGTCTCTGTGCTATTTGATTCTGGATGCACCACAATTGGTGTTAGGCAGTCACTCGTAGATCCTTCCCGTGCCACTGGACAAGTAGTCAAATGTGTAACATTTGGCGGCACATTAGAGAAATACTCTACCGCTATCATTAGGATTGCTACTCCTTTCTTTACAGGAGATGTACACGCATGTCTTCTTCCGAATCCGATCGCTGACCTCATCATCGGTCGCATTCATGGAGTCAAGGAATGCACTCCGCAACAAATTTCCACTTGGGAAAGGCAAAACATGCAGATTGCTAACGCTGTAGTCACTAGAGCTCAGGCTCTTAATGTGCCTCAAACTTCATCTACTGAAGATAATGAAGTGCATAACCAAGATAATCCCTTGGTAATTTCTCGTGACTCGTTTATAAAACAGCAAGAAGATGATCCCACTCTGAAGAAATTCTTCATTCTTGCAACTAAAGGTGATCCGAATAAGGACACAAGTCGTAAATCGTGGATTACAAAGAAGAATGGCGTACTTGTACGTATGGTTCAAGACTCCATTACGTCAAGTCATTCTCAAATCCTGGTTCCCAAGAATTTGAGAGTTAAAATTTTGCAGCACGCTCACGACTCTCAGTGTGCTGGACACATGGGTTTTTCCCGTACTAAGTCAAGAGTCCTTGCGGCTTTCTTTTGGCCATTGGTAAACAAGGACATACGGATTTATTGTCGATCTTGTAAAGTATGTCAGGAAGTTAAATCCAAAGGTCCACGGCATGCTGCACCCATTCAGGCGGCGGACATTCCTATTCGGCCGTTTCAAAAAATGGCCATAGACATTATTGGTCCATTTAAGATCAAGTCTGCCAGAGGACATCAGTTTATCTTGACGTGTGTTGATATGTGCACACGTTGGCCAGAGGCTATTCCTCTGAAGAGCATTACTACTGCTGATATTGCAGATGCTCTTTGGCTTATATTTTCTCGTCTGGGGTTCCCCGGAGAGATATTGTCAGACCATGGCACCCAACTAATATCAGATACCATGTCTCAAGTAATGTCTACCCTGCAGATAGATAGATCTTTAAGTAGTATCTACCATCCAATGTCTAATGGTATGGTCGAACGCCTTAATAGAACACTTAAAAAACTTACTGGGGAAGATAACTGAGGATCATCCTCAAGACTGGGACAGAGTTTTACCTGCGGCCCTCTTCGCTTACAGAGAGGTACCCAATGAACATACGGGATTTTCTCCCTTTGAACTCGTCTTTGGCGCGCGTCCGCGTGGCCCTATGTCGTTGCTTCACGATCTCATAACATCTGACAATATTGACGATGACACAAAGTCATCCTACGAATATGTCATCGCGTTGAGACAAAAGATTATCGAAGCATGCAAATTAGCAACTTCTTCTTCTGAATTTGCGAAACAGAAGGCAAGGCAATTTGCCAATAAGAAGAGATGCTTACGACAACTTTGTCCTGGTGACAAAGCATTTGTATTACTACCTTGTAGGGAAAACAGATTGCTTATTTCTTGGAAAGGTCCGTACGATATAATATCGAAAATTTCCGATGTCGACTATATTGTCGATATTGATGGGAAGCATAAAACCTTCCACATCAATATGCTTACTGAATTCCATGAACGTCCGGATTATTTGCAACCCATTTTCCAAGCAACGGACAATTCTCCAGTACCACATGGTCATTACTCATCACTGTCCGTGATACAGGATGAGGAAACAAGTTTTTCAGATGTAAATCTTCCTCTTCCAATGATCCCACTTCATTCCAGTGAATCATGGAAGAACGTTACTGTCTCTCCTGATTTGTCTCTAGGAGAACAGCGACAAGTTTCAACTATGTTGCAAACATTTCAGGATGTACTCACTGACATCCCTGGACAAACTAATGTCATTCAACATGACATTGTGCTAACTGACCATACTCCTATTAGGGTTAGACCTTATCCTATACCTATACATTTCCAAGCACAGGTCGAGAAAGAGTTGGATGTGATGATAGATTTGAAAATAATCGAACCATCCACCTCTGCGTATTCTTCGCCGATGGTTATTGTGCGTAAAAAAGACAATAACATACGTCTTTGCGTTGACTATCGAAAATTGAATCAAGTAACGAAGTTCGATGCCGAACCTATGCCTTTACTGGAAGAGCTACTTACTCGACTCTCCAAATCTCATTTTTTCACTAAACTTGATTTGTCTAAGGGATATTGGCAAGTTCCTTTATCTGAACGCGCCAAACCTCTCACGGCTTTTTCAACACCTAGAGGTTTGTTCCAATGGAATTTTATGCCTTTCGGTCTTATGAACGCACCAGCTACGTTCGTACGCATGATGCGCCGAATCCTATCTTATCGGTCAGATGTCATTGCATATCTAGACGACATCTGTCTTTTCAGCGATACTTGGGAAGATCACTATTCAGGGTTAGATGAATTGCTGTCTACTTTGCGTGAGCACAACCTGACAGCGAAACCCTCTAAAGCCTATATTGGTTTTAGCGAAATTTCTTTCCTAGGCCACCGAGTTGGTCATGGTTTCCTAAAGACAGAGGACCATAATACTAGTAAGATACTTAACATCTCAATCCCTAAGACTAAAAAACAGGTGAGAAGTCTGTTAGGTCTTATTCAATTTTATGGCAGATTCATTCAGAATCTATCCTCTATCATGGCACCTCTCTCAACACTTCTAAAGAAAGGTTCGCCTAATGTGGTCCACTGGTCTCAGGAATGCCAATGCTCTCTGGATAAGATTAAAACACTGTTTTCAACACCACCTATTTTAGTGCTACCCACTAAAGATAAGACATTCGTTCTTCGTAGTGACGCTTCATCCACTGGGATTGGAGCGGCACTAATGCAAGAGTACTCTGGAACTCTGCATCCTGTAATGTATATTTCCAGAAAACTTAATGCGGCAGAAAGGAATTATTCGGTTTTAGACCGTGAGCTATTAGCTATGGTTTGGTCGATCCTCAAACTACAGAGATTCCTACTAGGCGCACATTTCATAGTAGAAACAGACCAAAAAGCTCTTACTGCTATACAGAGTAAGAATTTGAAGAGCTCGAGGTCTACTCGATATGCAATTGCTCTTCAACCTTTTCATTTCTCTGTGCGAGCTATTCGGGGATCAGATAATGTGATGGCAGACATTCTGTCAAGATGCCCACATGATTCCACATAACTATTAGGGCTTAGACTTCTTGATATGTCTAGTTCTATAGTAGTTCCTTTTCTATATCATGATAGATACACATTTGTAATTTAATAATATAATGATTGTATCACTACATAGCGGTTCATGTATGTTTATTCACCGCTGTGCTTTGATGATTTTTACTTCATAAATCATAAATTTAAGATATCTAATACGTAGTGATGATATGAATTTTTTAGGCATTGTGTAATTGCCAGAATTGTATTATACTTTGATGACACCTTCCTGGAAAAATATACTTGTAGAGAAATAATTTCTCTCAGTTTATGAGACACATTCTCACCAGTCGCTCCATAAGTCGACTTAGCCTCATATTAGGCGTTATAGGTATTCCTGATATTTTCATCTGCGCATTATTCATGCGTTGTGAGCCTATTGTACGTTGCTCCTAGATGTATTTCAAAAAAAAAAAAAAAATGTTCCATTTTTTTTTTCCCGGGAGGTGTGGTAAGACTGTTACGTGCAGTCTTTGATATCTTACAATATTATACATAGGTAATTTTTTAGTGCTTAAGGGAAAGTCATTATTGAGTTACTTCCCTTGAACTCCGCGGATAAATACATTTTTACTGCGATTTATTCGTTGTTTGGGTAATAATAGATTGTTCTTGCTTCAGAATATCTATGGCCTGAATTTATGTGTATTGTTTGTCTGAGTAGGACAAGTCTGTCTTATATCTGTATATCTTTACATATCTAGGTCGAACTATATGTTCTGTTGTCTCTAGAGAGGTCAAAGGCTATTCGGCGGATGTGTCGCTTGAGTGGGGTGATTTGGCTTCGTCCTGATAGGGAATGTGTGTGTTTTGCTATGTCGGCTTGATGCCTTGAAAAGTGATCTCAGACACATGAGAACCCATTGTTAGTGGTTCAATATTATTATATGGAAAAATATGTGCTGAACATTATGTTGAAGAATCGTTGCTAAACGAGATTAGGTTTAGAAGTCATCTGAAATATTGTTTACAAGCTGACGTGCTCAGTCAGTGACGTCAGATGATATATGTATGGGCGATACTGAGTGCTTGGCTATTGACAGTCCATTATACCATTATTCTACATGAGTGCCCATGTAACATTGCAAGACCATTTGTCCACTGTACTATGATGTATTATGGCAACCTGTGATTTGTCACTATCTGTGCTGTCGAGTGTGTACGTCCAATTAAACTTTAGAAAAGGTACACAGTCGTTGGTGTCGATGACTTCCGGTCATACATGAGTGTGAGAAGAGAACATTTGTCAACAACACGAACCCTTATCATCATTCGCACATTATACACTCCATCCATGTCTACACAACACTGCGTAGGTCAAGTTGACATTCCATACACTACAGTGGGGCAGGCAACACCATAGGGATCTTGTCAACTGATGATGATAGACGCCTGTCTTCCCGCCTAGGAGTGTTCTGGTGTACTTTATCAACATATATTATATCCAACTAAATATCAACTTTATCAACATCCAGGAAAAAACGGATAGACTTAATAAGTATAACCAGCAGGTGGGCTTGAACATCAACCTAAAGAAGACAGAGGTCATGACGCTCAATGTGAGCAACCCTGAGCCCATATCAGTAAGGAATCAGCAACTGGAACAGACAGATGCCTTCACATACCTAGGATGCATAGTAACATCAGACGGCGGAGCAAACAAAGACATCAACAACAGAATGAACAAAGCAAGAACAGCCTTTTTTAGTCTAAACAACATCTGGAAGTCCTCTCAGTACAGAACAAGCACAAAATTAGGATTATATCAGAGCTGTGTGCTTTCTGTGCTTCTCTATGGTGCGGAGAGCTGGAGAGTTACAGAGAAGGAAATGTCGAAATTGTCCTCTTTTCACACAACATGCCTAAGAAAAATTCACCGAATCTTTTGGCCGAATACCATCACCAACCAAGATCTGCTTACTCGGAGCAAGCAAGAGGACATGCACACCATCACAGCTGGCAGACGCTGGAGCTGGGTTGCCATGTCCTCAGAAGAGACACCGATGCCATCACAAAAACAGCTATGCTATGGATTCCTGAAGGAAAACGAAAGAGAGGCCGACCAAAAACAACTTGGCGAAGGACTGTGGAGGCTGAGATGCAAAGAATGAACCAGAGTTGGGGCACTGTACGAAGGATGGCCACCGACCGAGCAAAGTGGAATCAATTTGTTGTTGCCATACAAGACGCCACCAGGCGTAATGGCCACTGACTGCTTTGACGGTCGACGGCTAAGGATCAAAGAAGAAGAATCTTTGTGTGGTTAGTGCACTGGCTTCCGAACTGGGTGGTCCAAGGTTCGATTCCAGGTGAGGTGGAATGTTTTAGACCATAAAAGGCTCCAGAATTGACTCAGCCTCATGAATTAGGTTCCAAAGTAACTCTGAAAAGTTTAAGGCGGCAAACAGAATACCACTATGACTTAGTGTTCAGGTTCCTTTGGATTTCAGGCTTTCCATAACAATAAATGCTTTTATGTTCTTGAATAAAAGTCATTTTCTTGTGGTGTAAGTCCACAAGATGCTCAAACACGTTGTCCGGTCCATTAAAGAAGAATCATGATTCGATTCCTTACTCTGGCTTGTCTGACTGTCTTCTTGGTGAGTTGAATTTATCAGTGCATTAAGCTCAGAATGTGCTAGATTATAAGCGACATTCGGCCCACGCATCCACAGTGCTACTATATTACAAGACTCCGATCAGAAATGTTGTATTTTTACATCTCAAATGTCAAACCAATAGCATTCTTCTTCTTCTTCTTCCTCGTTCGTTCTGAAAAGGACGTTGGTTGCGTTGTGTCCGTTTACAGCAAAGCTGCGGTATTTGCGCCTTTCGGCCGACATATCCAACTTCCGCACGGCATTTTTGGGGACCGGGTTTGCCTTCTCTCTTCGATCCCTACTCCTCAGTCAGACTGCAGTGATGCAGCCTGTTTCCAGGACCACCACGTGGAGATGGAGTAGGGTCTTGGTCAGCTCTGGTTCGCTGACCCTGATGCAGGCAGTCGAGCTATGAGTCACTTACTGCATTCCTCACTTTTGATGCGTCTTGGGTCCCCCAATAGCATTCAATTTGCGTATATTGGTAGGAATATAAGAAAAAGATGCGGGCAACAGCCAATACAAACAGACATTAAGGTAAAAAAAGTGGGGATGGATAGGACATTCACTCAGAAGAGAAAAATCAAGCACAGCCAGAATTGTCTTTGACTGGAACCCACAGGGGAAAAGAAGAGTGGGGAGGCCAAAGAGAACTTGGAGAAGAACTGTTGAAGAGGAGGCTAGGGAAATTGGAATGACTTGGGCACAGCTGAAAAAGACAGCCAAGAACAGAAATCGACGGAGATCAACTGTTTCTGCCCTATGTTCCACAAGGAACGAAAAGGAATGATGATATTGGTAGGGGTATATTCCCACTACCCTCTCATGGAAAATTCCCGCAAGACACATACAATGTGATTTTTTTTTCTAATCACTTCTCACATAAGGTATTCTCTCTTCCGTTCGTTATCGATCATGTTTACACTCACAACTTCATAGATCTATCACAAACAACATCTTCCCTGATGGATAACTTATCGTAACCATTGTCCATAACAAATCTGCCTGGAAATGATTATATCATTTACCTAGTCTAGCAAACAACTTTCAAGCAACAACCCGGCCAGACAGAAACTATGATCAACGATAAGACAAATGACTGTGGCCATCTCATGGTTGTTTACGTATTAATCGGGTGCTCCCATTCTTGTCGTAAATGTGTTACGCATTCGCAAACGACAGTTCGCTCTACAGATCCATGTATCAATATTAGTTCACACGAAATTCAGTGATTACAATAATCAGTAAAGATGGTCGATGAAGCCGTGACATGACTAGAATTGAAGGAAGCAAGTGTAAACAATGACCCGAAAATACCAAATACTGTCAGAGGTGGGGAAAAAGAAGTGAAAAGCACAGAATGAATTACAGGATGGCACAGGAAAATGTGACGATCGAGGTTATTTCGTCATAAAGACACAAAAGTGGATTCAAAAGTTTCACATCTAATATCAGTAGTTGACTTTCTTTTACATTATTCCTGACTATGACTTATTCATAGTTGATCTTTCTGTTTTTAATTATCTTACTATGATGCATGACATGAGGGGCACATGACAAGTGTTAAATATAACGAGAATGAAATTGTCTGCTCATGTATGTCTGCAATTATTATCTATCAATTTAGATAAAGGTGAAATTTATAATTATGAGTTACTTCATTATCTTCTCATTGAGGGAAAATCTTTGATTTTATTAACCATTAACAAATAGAAGTAATGGGGTAAAAAAGTATTTTCCACATTTAGCTATGATGCTAAGTGCAAAAAGCAATTTTAAATAATGAAAAAGAAAAAAAAATAATTACAATTTTTCTAAAATTTGCTAACCTCCTTTTCCCTTCGCAAATTCCTTAAGAACACCATATATTATTACATTCCACAGGTACGAATATTATATATCCACACAGAAATGAAATTTTGAAACTTGCTGTGAACAGGCTAAGCTCGGGGACATTCTTCCACTTAAGCTCCGCGATGTTCGGAAATATCCGTACCAACTTCTGGCGAACGTGTCGTTATATTTATGTTATTAGCAATCTGTGATAATTCTAAGCTGTGTCCTATGACTCCAACCATGGTCCAGTAATCCGCCTTCCATCTTGTCATGCGACGTGTGTATGCTCGCGTGCAACTTCAGTGCACGTAAATCAATAAAAGTGGGTGAGCTCTCGCAACCAACTCCTCACTCCGTTCGGTTGCGAAACAAACCGTGGTTTTGGATTGGTCGCCCGAAACAGAAATTATCTGCCCACTTTGTCTCCAAGTATTCCTCATTTTGCGGCTCGAGTGAAGTCCCCTTGTGTCGCTTTGCTGGCGCTGCGGCTTCTTTTAATCTCTTTCGGTGTCCCGTAATGTAGACAACATGCTGCTATCAACGATGACTACCATCTGGTAACAAACATTCCTGTGCGTGTCACAAGTCCTTTGTTGCCGATCGCTCTGGCGGGTGTGCTATTGTGTCCCAAAGTGGTGAAATCGTTTAGTTTAAACAGGGTATTAGGTATCAAACGAATTCTTTTTTATTCCTCGCGTGGGCGTCTCCCGCACTAACAATGATGTCTACTGAGCCAGGTCTGTTCCAAAAGATAATGTTTGGGAAATAGCAAAGGTGGAATTTAAGTTACACTTAGATGAAAATCCGTGATTAAGAAAGACTACTTTAAAAATGATGAAAGAGCACAAACGGGCGAGAAATAAAATAAGAAGAAGATGAAAAAGGCACATGGCGATAATGCCTAGGAAACTTTATGTCAACGA
Source organism: Oreohelix idahoensis (assembly GCA_024509875.1). NCBI lineage: Eukaryota > Metazoa > Mollusca > Gastropoda > Stylommatophora > Oreohelicidae > Oreohelix > Oreohelix idahoensis. Next base: position 27,555 of record JAMPIV010011239.1, on the reverse strand, counting down.
GTACCTGTTAATTACTTTATTTATTTACTTATTCAGTCATATAAGACTGACTTACATCTGAGTTGAAGATTCAGATTTTTGTGATGGGCTTTATTCCTTTTTTTTTTTTTTAAATTATTTCCATATATTTCTCAATGCAATTAAAACTCCTCTTCCCTTTTATATTCTTATTTTGATATGAGTGTCTGCTCGCCCAGCTATGTATTTCCTGCTGCTAAGATATATGCATCATTCTACAACCTGTAAGAGTGTTTCTTCAAGTGTAATCTTGTTATCATTAGCAGTGTTAATTCTCATAATCGTTAAATGTTCCCTGTGACTTAATAGGTGTAAAATGACAACATGACGTTAAAAAAGAAAAAAAGTGTAAAACTGAACTTGAACCAGTTGTTACAATGAACACACTACATTGGCGGGACGTTCTGAACTGTGTCTGGCGAAGGCAGAACTCACCATAGTTTCTAGCAGGGCTGTGGAGTCGGTCGTTTTTGTGTGGAATCGGAGTCGGTAAGAAATATTCCGACTCCGCACCGAATTTAACGAGCTTAATAAGCCAAGGCAGATCCACGTTTGATCCGCGCTTTACAAAAATTGAAATAACATTTCAAAGTACATTTATGTTTATTATTAACCTAGAAAACTTTAAGCAACGGAAGTAAAAAGTACCTTTCAAGTTTTTGAAATAGTGAATTAAAACAAAGAAGTCTTCTGCTGTATAAATTAGAAGGTACCAGAGTTCCGCAAATCCCGCTCCATTATTACATCAAATTGTTCCCGTGACCCTCCAGATAATTCCAAATGTTGCTTTGACTGTCATAGCGTTACCATCTACTCAAGTCACTTTGTGGAACGTTTGTTTTCTACCCTCAGAAAAATCAAATCCGATTTGAGAGCAGCAATGAAGCCGGGCCTAATGGAGGCGGTCCTTTTTTTAAAGAACCAATTCAATTTTTTTTTAAATCATCGTATTTTTAAATACTTTTTTAAGTTTTTGTTTTGTATTATTGTACGAATGAATGAATAGTTAAAAATGTAATCTACGAAAGCCACGTATTCAATTATTCACACATACACCATACTTTTATATATATGAGGATGAGTCAAAAAGTAACCTTAATATTTTTTTTTATTAATAGAATATGCACAAATAGGAATGAAAGCACTTAACCACTTTTCAACATAGTCCCCACCACGTTCAATGCAGGTGTGCCAGCGTTTCACTAATGCTTGATTCCGCGAGGAAAAAAAAAACTCTTCTGACTGACTGCGTAGCCACGTATGCACCGCTTCTTTCACCTCATCGTCCGTACTGAACTTTTTGCCATTGAGTGCCTCCTTGAGGGGTCCAAACACATGATAATCACTCGGTGCGAGGTCCGGTGAATATGCAGGATGTGGAAGACACTCCAAACGCAGATTCATGATTTTCGTTACTGTCACACGAGCTGGGTGCGGCCGCGCGTTATCATGCCATAACAACACACCAGAATTGAGCAAGCCGCCACGTTTTGACCTGATTGCATGTTTCAAGTGGTTCTGAAGCAGATCACAGTATGATTCGCTGTTGATAGTGAGTCCCCTGGGCATGTAATGTTCTAGGATTGGGCATTTACAGTCCCAGAAGAGCGTGAGCATCAATTTGCCGGCTGACCGCGTTGTACGGAACTTCTTTGCTTTCGGCGATGATGAATGTCGCCACTCCATACTGGCTCACTTAATCTCTGGCTGGAAGTAGTGGTCCCAGCATTCGTCATCAGTGACTATACGGTGTAGAAAGCCATCTCCTCCAGCTTCATAACGCGTAACAGTGTTTAACAAACATCCACACGACGTTCTTTCAGTTCGGGGGGTGAGTTGTTTTGGTACCCACCTAGCGGAGACTTTGTGGTACTGCAGCACGTTATGAATGATGTGGTGTGCCGAGCCATGACTGAACTTCAATTCTACAGCCAACTCGTCGATTGTTACCCGCCAGTTTTCCCGTATCACTCGTTCCGCTGCAGCGATAGCGTCAGGCGTAATCGCAGTGTGAGGCCTGCCGGAGCGAGCTGCATCAGTCACAGTTTACACCCCACTTTTAAATTTCCTGTGCCACACATAAATCTGCAGAAGCAACACACAAGCGTCCCCATACTGCCTCTTCATCCTCCGATGAATGTCTGATGGTTTCTCACCATCACTACCCAAAAAACAGATAACTGCACGCTGCTCTTTTCTCGTGCATGCTTCCAAGTGGCGGCCATCTTGGCTATGGTTTGCTGACGTCATACTTCCCACCAGGACGACGGGCCTGCACGCACTAATACCTCAAGCGGGAGGGCATAACTTATCTGTAGTATAACCGTCTACTATGTGATTTTGACTTTTTATTGCCATATTAAGGTTATTATTTGACTCCCCCTCGTATATATATATATATATAAGTGCCTAATTTTAGGTCAAATGGCCAGTAAAAGACTATAGTCGGAGGCGAACTTCTAAAATTTCAGGAATCGGAGTCAGAAAATTATTTGGCCGACTCCACAACCCTGGTTTAAAGTGTACCGCTCATTTGCAAAACTGACCACAATAACACATTTTAGATTTATTTTTAAACCCACATGTCACTATTTTTGACATTTATTAATGACATAATGTGTTAACATGTACAATAACATTACGCTAAGTGAAGCTGGCGGTAGAGAGCTTCGATAACTCAGACTACTAACTACACACACGACCACTGTGCTTACACGTGACAAACCTAAAACAGAAGAGGAGAAATGTGCGTTATGAACAATGAGGGGATGGAGTGGTAGTATCGAACGGTATAGAAATGACCGTGTACAAAGTTCGACAAATAGCCTTGGCAGTTTTAAATCGGGGAAAACGACCCTGTTGATTGTTTTAACTTTAGTTTAGGAAAGCTGTGAGCAGCTGAAACGTATTAGATCGAGATGAAGAGAACAAGAGTTGTCAACAATATATAAAGGGATGCGAGGATTTTTAAGAAGCTGTAAAGGGGTGTGAGACTGATAATAGATGAGTTATTTTAAAATATTAAAAATAATCAGGCTTCTGTACGCAACGACTCAATTTACATATTTTCTACACATAGCCTACTAACCAATTTATTGATTTTACATCATACTATCAAATAAAAGGTCATATAGTGTATCTTTTTCAAACGTCTTAAAGTTGTATAACTAGCAACAATATAAAAGCGTGCTCATGTATACCTCGGGTGTCTGAAGAAGCAAAGAAAGAACTGGTCGCTGTTCTCCACTCAAAACAATGTGTGACTGGGGACTATGATGAGACTGCATAGAAGTCGCAGCTTTACCACATAACACTGGTAGCAACATTGCTACAGCACTTTAATTAAGTGCTTTGGTTCGGACATAATCTTTAATTAATGAAAAAAGAGACATTAATTCATGTCAGTGTGAAAGCATCGCCTTGCTTATAGGACCGATTACAAATCATAAAGTCAACAAAGGCAACTTTAAGTATATATCAATAATATAACTTAGTGGTAATCTTTATCTTTAGACTAGTAAATTATAGCGTGAGCTCCACTTGGAGTGGTATACAATAACAGCTACAAACACCAAGGCAAACTTTACAAAGGGAGGTCACCCTACTATTAACTAGTCTAAAAGTAAAGATTACCAAATTACTTCATTATATGTCAAGTAAAACATACCAAATATGTGCTGCTGGTACATGGGTAAAACACTTGTCCAAGGTGTATGGAAGTCTATCTATTCAATGTTCCACATGGGACATTTAAATAAAACAGTATTACCGTAAATTCTAAACTAAACACCAAAAGTCACCACTTTTTCTAGCCTGACTCATCGCGTACACGACCATTAAGGTTTCAAATAGGTTTCTAATCCTGCTCCACTGACAAAATGCCAATGAAACTGAAATTAACTGTCATGCCACACAAAGCTCCCAACGTCAACACACGATTTACACAAAACGGTGAGTGCGTGATTCACACAGAGAACCTGGCAGTTCTGAAGCAAGGAAAATATCAAAGGTCAGTATAAACAAATAACAAATCTAGGCTAAAGAATACAAGTAACAGAGCATTGGATGATTCATTAATCTCTAGGGAAATATCGCTATGTTGTATAAGACAGTGTCGTAGATTTTTATAAGATAGGTAATAGATGTTTATAGTCCTGTCTGAGCAGAGGTGATAGTGATATGTGAGAGTAAGGTGTAAGAAATAGTTTTTCTCACGAGGTGATAGTGTAAGAGAAAGGACAGGCTCTGGATTGAGTAATTTCTCTAATCCAGCCTATATTTAAATCAGACGCACTTTCTCTCCTTGTACAAAATACAAGTTACACTGCACCCACATGCACACAATTATGTGACAAATACGCACAAACGTGAAAACAACTATGGATAACAGATAGGGTAGGGGTTGATTAACATAATAACTTAAGGTTTATTAAGTTTATTTATCACTAGAACTTTACAACATAAATCATATACATCAATAGATCATGATTTACAGAAAAAAATGAAAATTAATCAAATAGGTTCTCCCCTCTGGTAAAGGAAAAGAGAAGAAGATCCCAACAGAGGTTAATTCCCCCAAAAGATCAAAAGTTAACAATACGTGTATGGAATAGTCAGTAAAGAAAACAAAGGACAAGTCCCTAATTAATCTATCCCGTAAATACTCAGGTTAATGAGAATTAAAAAAAAAGAAAAGATTTGTATGATAGTGGTAACAACAGAAAATTATGTTACTCTCTTACAGTTCATTCAACCCTTCATACTGTGGCCACATTCATATTCGCTTACCCAATAGTTGTCGCAGGCATTCCATGGAAATAAACAGTAATAAGTAATAAGACTATTCAGTGTCATATTAATTTTTGCCAAATCCAGCCCCAGACTAGCCGTAGTTGCTGACTGCAAATTTCACGGTAGTCGCTGGAGTTGGTAATTTAATTGTTTTCCTGGATAAATACTGTATCTCTGCCTTCAGTTGGTTGGAGTAAGGTTCATACGTGGTGATCGCTGACATAGGAGGAATAATACATATATATTTCCTGTGTTGTCTAGCCTCTGGTTGCTGAGACACTATGTTAAATTACACAAATGTTGCTGACAATATATTTTGCCCCAGCTGGCTGATGAGATTTATATAAGTAAAATCTGGTATAGTTCTGGTCCAGTTAACATTTACAATTATTGTTCTAGTTTGGTCTCTCTCATAAAAATGAAGAAAATGGACCTCACAGGTCATAGCCCGAAGACTCAACAATATTATAAAGTTTCTGGCTGCTTATACACTTATAAGACAATGGACCATACGACCATAGTTCATAAGACATAAGTTCATATGACCATAATTTCGTATGACCCTAAGACCGCTAGTTCGCTGGGTTTTTGATCAGCCTAGATTTTAGGAAAGAAATATAAACATTTAACCAAAATATCAATATTATATCTAACACGTGTTAAGGTAAGACCTCTTTAACCACTACGTCATTAAATTAGATTATAAACCACAAATGTCTAGCTTATCCTATCGCTTTTAACGCGTGATATGAACACTAGTCATTTATAAAATTACACAAAATGGATATAAGTAAATAATATATACCGTCAGTAGCCAGTTATTTAATGTATGTACTAGTCAATTATAGCATCTCTTTCTGGGGAATAGCGAGTAATTAAATTTACGTTACAGCTGAAAAAATTAGCTATATGTTATTTAATACGCTATTCAATTTAACGCAGAAAATCCCAGTGAAATATAATGAAAAGACTTTTAACACACTAAATCACTTAACGGCTAGTGTATAAATTACCGCAAACAGAGAAAGATGGAAACAACTCCACGAATCTAAGCATTAACTTTGTACGAACAACTCTTAGGATATCGAGCTAGTTATTTCAGAAAGAAGATCCCAACATGAACTGGCGCTTAAGACCCTAGAGGTCCAAAGTCGTGGTGCTATGTCTTCCTCCAGCAATGGAGAGTCTCCACCTCAGTCACAGTTAACTGATCAACCCAGTACCCAATCTCCTCAACTCGCAGCTATGTCGTTCGCCCTGGAATCCTTCCCAAGCCCCAATGAGAAAATTGAAACGTTTCTAGAGAAATTTGAGAGAATGGCGACACTGTATGGGTTAGAGAGTTCCCGATGGTGCCTAAAGCTTTCACAGGCTTTGAAACGTATCGCTTATGACATCTACGTAAAACTGGGAAGCAGCCATCAAGACAACTACGACATGCTAAAGAAGGCTTTACTAGAGCGGTTCGAAATGAACGCTCGCAAATTTTTGCACCTGTTCAGAAACAGTAGGAAGGAAAGCACTGAGACAGTCCCCCAGTTCTCTTCACGCCTGACGGGCTATTTGACAAAGTGCATAGAACTTTCCGAGCCCCCTCTCACTTTTGAAGGACTTCTGGAATTTGTTCTTACAGAACAAATAAAAAGCACGTTGTCAAACGAAACCCGTAGATTTCTGGCTGAACAAGGCGCAGTAAAGTTGGATGACATTCTCTGTAAGTCTGAACGTTACGTAAATGCTTTGGCCGAGCTTCCCAGCGCAAAACGCAAGCCAACAGATGAGCTTTCTCTGAAGAATAATCTAGAGCAGTCTTCCCATTCTTTCCATCACCATAATCAACGAGAAACTTTTCCTCAGAACCCTCCCCATCAAAAATCGAAATTCTTTAAAAACAAGTACCCCACCCAGCACTCTGATCAACCCACGCGCCCTTCATGGCACCGCAGCCAGAAAGGTCAAGACAGGGAAAGACCCCTGCACCAGGGACGTCTGATCAGGACAAGCACACCGGGACGAATAGAATCGGTTGCTTGATAACAGACTCGCAACGGAGAATTAATGTCAGTGATTCTCAACCTGTTTGTTTGACACAGGTTTTTCTTTTGATTGTATTGTCGCAAGGCATTTGGTCAAACCTGGTCAAGAGACAGAAGACACCGTCAAATTATGTGGAGTTTTCAAGAGTGATGCACCCATGGCGCTTCCCATCGCATTGGTGGAGATACACTCTGATTTTGTCAGAGGCGTTATCAAAGCGGCTATTATGGATGATCCTATCTACCCAGTCATACTTGGATGTAGATATGTGTTTGTTGGTAGACCGAAAGAGCCGATTGTGGCAGCAGTAACCACAAGATGGCAAACCAAGAAGGAACGGGAGTCTGTGCCAAATTTGTTACCTAAGGAACTAAAAGAGGCGCAAGAAAAAGACCCTATCTTGGAACCCTGTTTTAGGAAACTGCCCATGGCCAAGGACCTCGGACACAAATGAGACATCTTTCCTAAGGATGGCGTACTATATCGTAGAACGGGCAACCCTGATCAAGGGCATAATCAGCTCCTAGTACCGACGCCGTACAGAGACCAAATCTTAGAAATGGGACACTCTCTTCCTTTTAGCGGACATATGGGACAAAACGCTACTATTCAGCGAATATCGACTCACTATTGGTGGCCAGGAATTAACACTGATATTATCAGATACGTGAAATCCTGCGCCAAGTGCCAACGGGTGGCACCCAAGCATTGGACACCCCCAGTTTATCCTGACCTTAGTCGACACTTGCACTATGTGGGCCAAAGCTATACCGCTAACATGCACGGATTCCAAGCATGTCGCAGAAGCCCTAGTGCAGATCTTTACACGGTTGGGATTCCCTCAACAAGTTTTGACGAATAATGGATCCCAATTCCGTGGCCTGTTAATGGAGGAGTTCTTTAAGATCTTGAGGGCCAAACACATCCACACCAGTCCGTACCATCCGGCCGGAAATGGGCTCGTGGAACGCTTCAACGGCTGCCTCACCATGATGTTACGTAAGCTGGGACAAGAGAAACCTGAAGATTGGGACCTTTTCATTCCTGCAACCTTATTCGCTTACAGAGAAGTCCCCCAGGACTCTACAGGTTTACCACCAGCTACCCTTTTATTCGGCAGACCTATTAAGGGGCCACTTGAAGCTTTACTCCGGTCACTGACAGACCAGAAGGCCAACGAGACAGTCGTCTCAGCCAGCAAATATGTATCGGAACTTAAGGAAAGGTTACAACTAGGATGGGATCTAGCAACACCCAACCTTAAGAAAGCACGCGCAAAGCAAGCTAAACGATATAATAAAGCGGCGAAAGAGAGAGAACTACAACCAGGGGAGAAAGTTTTGTTGTTACTGCCAACCGGAAGCAACAAACTACGCATCGGATGGCAAGGGCCGTTTACCGTCCTTAAAAAGATCTCAAGAACTAACTACAAGATCTCTATTAAAGGAAAGGAGACGGTCTACCACGTAAATCTGCTAAAGAAATACTTGGAAAGACCGGTGCCGTCCTCCGAACATCTCCTGGCGGTAGCCATAGCAACCGAAGATGAAGAAGATGACGATAGTTGCATGGAATATCCATTGCAACAAACGGAATCTTTCCAAGATGTAAAATTCGGTGACAAACTCTCTGAAACACCACAGACAGAAACGAGGGCGCTACTGAAACAGTACACAGCAGTTTTAACGGACGTACCTGGTCGAACACATCTCGTAGAGTTCGATATGAAACTGACAAACGAGACACGTGTGCGAACCAGAGTTTACCCTATCCCGTATGCTAAAGCTGATACGCTACGCGGAAAAATAGACAAGTTACGTCAAGCAGGAATTATCAGTGAGTCTACCTCTCCTTACAGTACTGTTACAGAAGCCCAATAAGGAAGTTCGGCTGTGCATAGATTACCGTTTACTTAACACTGTAACGAAATTCCAGCCGGAACCACTCCAGAGCGCTTCTGAGCTGTTCACCAAGCTTAGCAGGGCAAGAATTTTCTCAAAGATTGACCTGAGTAAAGGTTATTACCAAATCCCAGTCAAGGAGGAAATTAAGCCCCTGTTAACTTTCTGAGATGTACCATGGATTGTTACATTTTCAGGGGAATTAACTTACGTAGCTGATATGCGGCAGGCGGGGAGAATGAAAGACAAGCCAGAGGTTGTCGGTCGGCAGAGGTGAAGAAAAAACCTTTCATTCAGGAATCGAACCGTAGATGTGCCCGGCCCTGGCCGTAGGTGCGACTTTCGCATTAAGGAGCAAAAGAACGGCATCTATGGATATATACCCGTCTCCCCAAAAGTCATTATCAGTTGCGTAAATTAATTCCCCTGAAAATGTAACAATCCAAGGTACGTCTCAGACTTATCGCCCTTGATTCTTCAAAGAAACTGTTAACGCCTGGCCTCTGCCCGCGTGTTTCCCTGATCAAAGAACGATTACGCCGTGCTGCGCACTTCGCTCTGTTCCACCGTGCTTAATTGCCAGACGGCTCGCGTGTTAATTGCGATAGTGAATCAGGCGTTAATGTAGCAAACAAATTTAACCCTAGATTTGGGGGGGGGGGGGGGGGGGGGGGGGCAAAAGTGGACGGTCACTGCTACATTATTTACATATGTGGCAGACAGCCACAATTTTTCTTTTCTGAATATAGCATAAGTACAACGCAAAACTATCATCATCATTTTCACTCTTTAATGAGCATACAGCCACAGTTGCAGATGATCCGCATGCAGGAAGCCTGAACCAAAGCACTCATGTGCGCTTGCAGCAATGGTCTCTGTAGCAATTTTTTATTACATATTGAAGTTGCCAGCGGCATGCACATCCACATATCAGTAGCTTCTTGCAACATGCGTGGGACAACAATAGTCCTAGTCTGCCATTGTCTATTCAAAGAACCACAGGAACTACACGGAGAAAGGGGGGGGGGGCGTTATAATGAACAATATAGCCTGAATAAAGTTTAGATGTAACCAAAAGAATATAATAGAGGTTACTGAGAGACAAAGAACAAATATGGCTACTGCTCCCGTATGTATGTCATAAGATGTGACGTATAAGAGTTTGTACATGGAGCAAGACACACTCTTTGGCTCGTTGTGCGTGTATCATCAATATATATAAAATCCCAGCTTTTTCTGTCAGTAACGCTAAGGGATGCCACTTTGGTTGAAAGTTAGACATTAATTGTATTGTTTCCCTTATATGTAATCTCCCGAAAATAGTAACGCTTATCAAAGAAGAATGCGCAAATGACGGTTTGCACAAAATATATTTATAGAATGTGTGATCCCGTATACACACATTGGGATCCTCGCTGCTGCTACGTAGTTCGTGTACTGTGGTGATGCACAGTGGTTTTTTAAAATACTTTTGAATAAGTAAAATTGCCGTTAGGTATTGGTGCTTTTGAGTGTAATTCCCGTCTTATGACGGGCCTTTACACTAGTTAGCAAATGTTTTCAGAAAAAGATCTTTCTAAACACAAAACCCACTACATGCTTCCTCCCCAAACCAACAGTCACTCAGATGTTAATAATGCAGTCATACAACATTCACTAATTCATTACACTTCATTTTTCTGGCACATGTGTCTTTTAACACATTCATGCCAAGTTCTTCCAGTCCTGTGCCATCTGTTCAAGTTCTTTTTCACGTCTGTCTTCATTCCCACTACCCACATGTTTTTAGGTCTCACTATACTTCTCTTGAGAGTCCAACTGACAGAGTGGCTAGAATGCTGGTCTCTCGGCGGCAATGGTGCCAGGTTCGATTCACGGTATCGACACTCTTCGGTCTACTTAGCTGTAAATGGATTTTGCACTTGAGTTAGAGAAGGAAAAGGCAGCGAGGAAGAGAACTCGTCACCCCACCTCTCAATGCTGGACCTAGTATAGTGAGTCTCTAACACTTCACTCCCCTACGTCAGTATCTGCTATGCTACTACTTTTTTAAAACCTATTTCTCTTACCCTGGGTATTCAAAAATAAGGACCACCTTGTAATGCTATCATAAAGTTTCCCCAGTATTTGTCCAATACAAGCCAGTGCTCTTGTTCCACTGGTAAATGTCTGGTTCTTTCCACCAGTTCCTCACTGGTAAATGTCTGGTTCTTTCCACCAGTTCCTCACTGGTAATTTTGTAAAAGCACTTCAATCCTGAGCACACAATCACTCATTTATGAAAGTCTGCATCTTCCTGGTTGTCGATTTTTTTTTTTTTTTTCTATACAGCGCTGGACAGTTTTTAAAATAAGTGTATATTATGTTACATCGGATTCGTGGACTATGAAAAGGCATTTGACAGTGTAGACAGAGAATCGCTTTGGAAATTCACGAGGCATTATGGAGTTCCCATGAAGATCATTAACTTAATAAAGAAGACCTATGAAGACATGACATGCAGAGTTCTTCATGAAGGACAACTTACAGAACCGTTTAGGATTAGAACGGGAGTGAGACAGGGATGCCTCTTGTCTCCATTTCTTTTCTTACCCAATAGATTGGGTTATGAAAACATCGACATTACACAACAGAAATGGAATTCAGTGGAATCTGAATAAACAGCTGATGATCTGGATTTTGCAGATGACTTGGCTCTTCAGTCCCATAACCATAATTAGATGCAAGAGAAAATGAAAATTCTCGATGAGAGGGCACAACAAGTGGGCCTGAAAATACACAGGGAAAAGACAAAGATTATGAGAATAAATGCAAGAAATGATAATAAGGTTGAACTTGAAGAAACACCACTAAAAGATGTAGATTCGTACACATATCTTAGAAGTAATACAGACAAAGTTGGAGGGACAGACAGTGATATCAAAATAAGAATACAAAAAGTAATTGGAGCTTTCATTGCATTTGGGAAACATATGGAGAACAAGAGAAATCAAGTCCAACAGGGAAATAAGAATCTTCAACTCAAATGTCAAGTCAGTCCTATTGTATGGCCCTGAGACATGGAGAACAACAAAAAACAACAACCAAAAAGGTACAGACTTTTATAAACGGGTGCTTGCGTAGAATAGAAGGACTGAAATGGTATGACAAAGTCACAAATGTGGAATTGATGACAAGAACCAGACAAGTGCCAGTGGAACAAGAGTTGAGAAGAAGACGCTGGCGATGGATAGGACACACATTGAGGAGACCTGTTGATAGCATTACAAGGCAGTCCTTGTTGTGGAATCTACAGGGAAAGAGAGGCAGAGGAAGACCCAAAAAAAACACATGGAGAAGAGAACTGGAAACAGAGGTGTAAATGATGAGGAAAACATGGAAAGAACTTGAGCTGGTGGCCCAGGACAGGAAGATTTGGCATGTGTTTGTTTAAGGCCTATGTTCCTTGGGGAGCTAAAGGGTATTGATTGATTGATATTATGTTAGAAGTTATGACATTAAATGTAAGAAATCCTACACCCATAAAAATAAGGGACAAAGAGCTAGAAAATACAGACACATTTACATACGTAGGAAATAAAGTAACACCAGGTGGCGCAACAAGCAAAGTAACACCAGGTGGCGCAACAAGCAAAGACATCAGTAGCCACATGAATAAAGCCAGAATTGCCTTCGCCAACCTAAACAACATCTGGAAATCTTTCCAGTACAGTGCATACACTAAATTAAAAATATATATGAGAGCTGCGTAATTTCTGTACTTCTCTACGGTGAAGAATGCTGGAAAGTAACAGAAAAAGCGATGTCCAAATTGTCCTTTTTCCACACAACCTGCCTAAGGAAAACTCTTCGAACACTATCCACAACCAAGAACTGCTAACTCGGAGCCACCAAGAAGAAATGCGCACCCTCATAGCGGGTAGACGCTGGAATTGGGTTAGCCACATCCTCAGAAGACACCCTTACACCATCCCCAGAACTGCCATGCTAAGGACTCACCAAGCAAAGCGGAGACAGTTTGTTGCTGTCCTACAAGACGCCACCGGGCGTGATGGCCACTGATTGTTTTGTCAGTCAGTGGCCAAGAACCAAAGAATATTATATTACCCTTATCTTTTAATATATAGACAGAGTTTCTTATAGGATAGTTACTTCTACACTGACATCTCATCCATTTATTTAGTGTTGCTGTTTACTGTACATTTTACTGAACGTTGTTGCTGTCATGATTTTAAACCGACACGGGTAAACATTTCAGGCACTGCAGACTTTGAAGGACAAAATTAAGTCTAATTAGACCATAGAATAACCAGACTAATGCACTACGTACTGAGTTCTTGTGTACCAAATGTCTAGCAACTATACTAACCTCAAGGTATGCAATCTAAGCCCACTACTTAAAACAAAAATAAAAGAATTTTATACTTACACTTTATTTAAATGTGACAAGAACTAGTTATCTCTTGTGGATTCATCTGCTTCCCGTATGTGGCACTTAGAACGTCGTATGAATTAACGAAAAATGTTATCTGCGTGCATACAATTCACATGGCACACCAGGAGCCAATTGTATAAGTGTCAAAGGTCAACCCGTTATTTCCTTCTTTCGGTTTTTTATAACAGATTCAGGTCAACATGGCTGTTGAGTAACTAGGGCGGCTGAGCTTTTCCCTCTTTTATAGCCAATACCAAGTTAAAGAGTCCGTGGTATATACCCTGTAGAATACTGTAGAACTAGGCTTTTCCTGTAGCTTTTCTGCCTTTCCGAAATGTGTTGAGTTGAAGGCATGCGCTCCAGTTTCTCCAACTTGGCTTGCATTTAAAGGATCATCACATCTGGTCCCATCTAGAGGAAGAAGCGTGTGGTAAACTGTGCATTCCCCCCATCCAAGGGGGCTCTCCAACAATGCAGAGCTAAAATACTGTGCTCATTTCTTTTCTTTTTTATTTATTTATTAAAACAAAGTATTCCGTTTAACCCTCGATTGGTTATAATTATGATAAATAGTGTAATAAATTCAAGACAATATAGTAACTTCTTTCCCCCTCCACTCAGTCTAAACGGAGTAAATACTGCGCTCTGTTTCTGGGCCTCACAAGGAATAGTTATGTCCTACATAGAGCCACTTCTCAGTTCCCCCTGCTTATCATGGGGTCCATAGTGAGGTCCTCCTCCATGCAGCCAACCAGGTAAAAGCCAGAGTTACATCTGGGGTTCAACTGACTATCCAAGCATGTGTGCAATGATGGGTTCTCAACATGTTTCACTACTGGGGTAATCCCAGAAAGTGTGTGGAGGATTTCAAAAGTCAATGACGGTGTAATTAGCCTCACAGACAGAGGTTCACATCCAAATCTACATTATTATAGCTTTATGCATAGCTGGTGGTCATATAAGGATGATTTCAGATATGCCTATGTTAACAGGGCTAGATGTATTCATTCATTTATCCTTTTCGTTCTCCGTGGAATACAGGGCGAGAATTGCTGCTGTCCGCCGACTTCTATTTTGAGCGATCTTCGTTAGCGTAATCATTATGTTCTAGAAGCATGCTTCAGTTTAAAAAATAAACAAAAAAAACAAGTAAAATAGTAAATAACTGGTTCGGTGTTCGGTGCATTGGTTCCAGCCAAATGGGTGTATCGCGAAGGACCGTATAAATGTCATGAAATTTCAGTTTTTCGTTTCTGAGATGGTACAAACAGTATAACCCTAATACACGTATTTATGTGCATATGTACAGAGAGAGAGAGAGAGAGAGAGAGAGAGAGAGAGAGAGAGAGAGAGAGAGAGAGAGAGAGAGAGAAAAAAAAAGAGAGAGAGAGAGAGAGAGAGAGAGAGAGAGAGAGAGAGAGAGAGAGAGAGAGAGAGAGAGAGCATGTAGACCGGTCGAAACGGACGGGTGGGTGGAATGGACATAACAACGGTCCGACTGGACAGGGCTTATGAACTGGGAGTTTAAAAATAATAAAAGTACGAAAAAAAGGGCACAATTAATTTGCTTTGTACAGAGAGCCCTATTTAGTTTCGTCTTAAGGAGGTGCAAGGGGATTGCGGGCGGTCCGCCCGGGGTGACAGTCGGGAAAGGAGTGCCATCGGGCTGACTTATGATTGTACTTAACTGTTAAAAATAAGCTTGCAAGTATGGTTTTTTATAGGAGGTTGGTGCCAAAGGTAGGATCCGCCTACTTTCAGTACGCCCCTGGCCCTTACTAACGATTTTGCCGCCCTGGACCCGATCTGATTCGTCACTTCCCCCTTCCACTCTACTTTCGTTTTTCAAATACAAAATCTTCCAATATAACTCTTCAACTGACTCTTTTCGCTTTGGGCATGTCAGAAACATCAGACCTCATGGTCTTTTAAATTTGGACATTTACCCTAATATAACCGACTAGGTTGAACGGAACGCGCCTCGCCAAAACAAGGCAAAATTTTATTTAAACAAAAAATATATCAGGGTTCAATTCGGCACTGTAAATTGGAGCCCGCGATGTTGGCCAAAAAAAAAAAAAAAAAAACCCACAACTCAGGGCGTTTCGCTTAAAATTTGAATTGAAAAAAAAAAAAACAATTAATTAAAATGACCTAAGTGTGTGTCAGGTGTTATTGATTTTGATATAGATTGAAACAGGATTGCTGTTAAGGCTAGCAGTTTGACAAAGCTCGAAACAGGGTTGGGGGTCAGGTTAAAGCTAGCGGTAACGTAATTTTTGATAGTTAGTCTGGCAACATGGTGGACCTTGTCGACTTAAATCAGATCTGATCATCTTCGCTTTTGAGAGTCAGTATTGATGAACTTCCAAGTTTTAACATCTCTTGCCTTAATGGTGCACTCTGATAGGCTGTTTCTTGTACATCTCTTCTTCTTCTTTTGCGTAAGTCCTGAAAAGGACGTTGGTTACGTTGTGTAGCCATTTACAGCGCTGCTGCGATATTTGCGCCCTTCGGCCCGACACATCCGTTTTCAGCATGACATTTTTCGGACCGGGTTTGATTTCCCTCTTCGATCCCAACTCTCTCGGCCAGACTGCAGTGATGCAGCCTGTCTCCAGGACCACCACTTGGAGGTGGAGTATGGTCTTGGTCAGCTCTGGTTCGCTGACGCAAGCAGTCAAGCTATGAGTCACTGACTGCATGCATCTCGTTTGCTGCGTCTTCGATCCCTTGTACATCTCTGAACTTTATCTCTCCGCGTAAACATACAGTATTTCCAGCGAATGTCATGTTTATGAATGCTGATTGTTCCTGCTGGTTGTATACACGTTTGACCCATCCTCTCATTCGACCATCCTTGCCAGTTTAACGTCTGATGCCAAACTCCAACAGGCTGAGTCGTGTTGATTCATCTATTGCAGTGTCAGTCTCCCATAGGCGATCATTTATTGTCCTTTTAGATTTTTAAAATAGGAATTTAAGATCAGTTGTGGTCCCGTCTGGATAGAACTAGAACAGGTGATAGCTCAGAAGTTGGAAAGGCCTGGTATCGGGCTGAGGGCGCACCATGGACTGTAATGGTAAGCGGCCAGAACCATCCAGAAAGCAATGGCAAACTACTGGATGTACAATGCCAAGAAATTCATAATGGCTAATCTGAATACTACGCAAAGATCTGGTGGTGAGTCCCCCAGGCCAGGCAGATCATATTTAACTGGGGAAGAGATCGTTGGCAGCGTCAGTACAGGTAATCGTGATGACGGCCAAAAGCCTGACTGTGTTACCACGGAAAACCATGTCATCGGTCTTAGAAAAATAATCAAAATAGGAACATGGAACGTCAGAAGCTTATACCAAGGAAAAACAGTACATAGTGAAGAACGAGATGGAAAGACTAAACATCGATATCCTGGGCATCTCAGAGTACAGATGGTCAGGCCAGGGACACTTTTCGATTCCATCAGGAGGAACATTCATATACTCAGGCAAAGAGAAAGGAGATCAGAGTGGCGTTGGCTTCTACCTGTCTAAAAGGACAGCTGCCTCTCTATTAGGATATAATCCCATAAATGACCGCATTGTCACAATCAGACTGAAAGGAAAAAGAAAGAACATCACAATCATACAAACATATGCGCCAACAGCAGCTGCTGAAGAACAAGAAATTGAAGATTTTTACAATGAACTGCAACACGCATTAGAGAAAGCAAGATATTAGGATAATAATGGGAGATTTTAATGCCAAAGTTGGAAACGAAAGATTAGAACACGAAAAAAGAGTGAAAGGAAGTTATGGATTGGGCCAGAGAAATGAGAGAGGAGAACCCTCGACAACATTCTGCCTAGAAAACAACCTAGTCATCACAAATACTCTTTTCATGCAACACTCTTGTCGTAATTTTTATCTGAGAGGGTGCTGATGAATACACTGACAAACAACATTTTTCTTTCTTATATAAGAATAAGTGTTCTTAGGTCAGTTTCTTGCGCTGATTTCAAATTTGAAATCCGTTTTTCTCTATCACATCGGGTTCTTAAGATATTTGTGAATAAATATATTTTTGGGAAACCGTTATTTGCTCCGTTTTATTTTTACTATATAACTTATTAAAAATTAATAAAATGCAAAATAATATTACTTTTTATACTGCTAAAAGATGCATGACATGTTACGCTATTTTTCAAATAGTTACTGTATTTTGAAATAATTCTGAGCGAAATATGGCTTCTAGCAGTTGTAGAAATTCGGCTGATCTGTTCTGTTACGTGTGCGGATATTTTACCGATCGTGTTCACCAGAAAAAATTTACACCATTACTAAAGAAAGCAAATGAACTTTATTTCGATTCGAAAGTTGATGATACAAATAAATTTTGGAAGCCAAATGCAGTTTGTTCGTCTTGTGCAAATACATTGGCAGGTTGGTTACGAAAATCGCCGAAGCATAAGTCGATGCCTTTTGGAGTGCCAGTAATATGGCGTGAACAGACAAATCACGCTACTGATTGTTACTTCTGCTTGACAAATATCCATGGTTTCACTTTTAAAACTAGAAAGTCTGTGGTTTATCCAAATATTGAATCGGTTTCGAAAACAGTGCCCCATGATCCAATCACGTGTCCGATCCCAGTTCCACCAGAACAATATCCGTTGGACGTGAATGAACCATCAGAAAGTGATAGTTTACCTGCTTTAGAAACTAATTCTGACTCTGATTATATACCGGTGAATGATGGTGTTCACTTAATTAACCATTCAGAACTTTCAGATCTAATACGTGATCTCGCTCTTACCAAAGGACAAGCGGAATTACTCGGTTCGCGACTCAAAGAATGGAATCTTTTAGCGCCCAATACTCCGATATCTAAATTTCGTCATAGACACAGAGAACTTGTTCAATACTTTGAGATGAATGATGACATTTGCTATTGCAAAGATGTAAACGGTCTAATGGTGCACCTTGGTCATGAGCACATAGTCAACGAATGGCGACTTTTCATCGACTCTTCCAAGACTAGTCTAAAAGCCATGTTATTGCATAACGGAAATTTATTTTCATCAATTCCAGTCGCCTACTTTGTTCATATGAAAGAAACTTATGACAATATGGCTATACTTTTGGCAAAAATAAAGTACAATGACTACCAATGGCGGATTTGTGGAGACCTAAAGGTCATTGCAATTCTCACGGGCATGCAGACTGGGTATACTAAATTTTGTTGCTTCCTATGTGAATGGGACAGCCACAACCGACAGGAACATTAGAGAAAGGTGTGGCCTATCAGGGATCGTATGCAGCTCGGGCATAAAAATGTAATACACGAGCCATTAGTTAACAAAGACAGCACCATTTTACCACCGTTACATATAAAGTTGGGGCTCATGAAGAATTTCATAAAAGCGTTAGATAAAACGAGCAAAGCTTTCACTTATCTTCGAGAAAAGTTTCCGCAAGTTAGCGATGCAAAGATAAAGGAAGGTATCTTTGTAGGACCTCAGATTAGGAAAGTTATTGCAGACAAACAATTCGAGAACTTGTTACATGGTAGTGAACTTCGCGCATGGATGGTATTTAAATTGATCGTCGATAACTTTCTGGCAAATCACAAATCTGTCAACTATGTGCATATTGTTAAGCAGTGCATAGATGCATACAGAATTATGGGCTGTAACACGTCCCTCAAAATCAATTTGCTCGATTCGCAACTTGACTTTTTCCCTGACAACCTTGGCGAAGTCAGCGATGAACATGGATAACGATTCCATCAAGATATCGCCGTAATGGAGTCACGTTATCAAGGACGGTGGAGTGTGACCATGCTTGCCGATTATTGTTGGATGCTTCATCGCCATGTACCACATGCCATTCACCGACGAAAGTCGACTGCAAAGAACTTCAAGCCTACATAACTGTTATACTTCTTGTACGAATGATGTTGTAATATTGTATGCGTTGTTAAAAAACTTCAATTGCGTATTTCTAGAGATCCCGACCTGATAGAGAAAAACGGTTTGCAGATTTAAAAACAGCGCATTAAAATTGACCAGAAAAACATAGAAATGTTAGAGAAAGAAAAAAAAATTTTTTTTTTGTTAGTCAGTGATATTGGTCCCTTTAGAGTGTAAAGTGATATTGAAGGCTCTGTGAGAATAAGGATTTAGGTGAATGAGGTAGTAGATTCACAAGCGCTGGGAAGGAGCAAGGACAGTCTCTTATTACGACAATATCTGTTTTCTCACAGACTACTCCTATCTCTCTTCTGCACAAACAATTGTTTGTCAGTTCCAGTCGCTCAGGCGCGCTCACCGATTTGGTGATTCTGTCGCTCAACGTACATGAATACAAACTACACAGATGGGAATGTTTGGAGTTTTAGGCCAACCGACAACCAACACAAATAAATATTCATACCTTTATTATCATAAAGGACTCACACATAATTGTACATTTACAGTCAAAAATCAAAGGTTACAAAATACAAATATAACAAGGGAAGAGGGGGTTTTGAGGAGGAATATCCCATCCACCGTTTCCCGTTTATATCTACTAACAGACAAAACCCGGTCCCAAAGACAAGAAAAGGGGGGGGTGTGATCAGAGATAGGCAATTTAACCCACTGGTAAATATATTACTCTGAGGCAAGGGGTTACAGAAAGAAGGGGGGGGGGGTGTAGAGGAAAGCTAGGGTTCTCAATTGTCTCCCTTTAAATCAACAAATTTAATGGGAGGGGGGAATGAACACAGTTACCCAATCCCGCTAGGAGAGATCCCGTACAAGGAATATAATGCACCTTAGTACAAGGTCGAACTAATTAAAAGGGTAAAGAAAAGATAAATCTCCTTTCATTCAAAAAAACACACTAGGGCTGGCCATCCCCACAAACACACACGCAGACTTACCGAAAGGTGAATTCTGGCACTTCATAGGAAATACATTAAAAAAACAGCACTAAACCTTGGCTTAGGTAAAAGTAATTTCTTCCGTGTACAGCCCCAGATTTTGCGGGTTGTTTAAGTTAACAAAGTGTCCCGAAATCGCTGGACGTTGAAGTTTAACGGTACTGTTTGTTTATTAGATAAAGTTCCTAAAGAAAGGCACAGGCACTTGGCTAAGCGTGAGGTATGGTGTGGTTCCTAAAATTGGCACAGCTGGCGGAGATAACTTCCTTTTTCCGTAATGTCACAAGTTAAGAAAAACACTGAGGTAAGTTCTTCTTCCGGGGGAGGGGGGGGGGGTTAAAATCCACTGAATATGCGTGACAGACAGTGTTCAGGTATATCGGTGTTTTTTCTTCACAAATATGGGGCAGTGAATAAAATATGTTCTGCTTCCAGTTGTCGTTAAGAGCTCTATATGAACTAGTATTTTTAAAGTGTTTCTTGAATGGCTTTTTTCTCAGTTACGTTCAGAGGAGCGGGGCCCATTACAGGTCGCCACAAGTTTAGCTTTAAAAAGTTCATATGTTACTGGAGTTATCGAATTGTATATAGTTAATAATTGCTGGGATGCAGGTTGAATGATCGTTCTGAATGAAAGATAATCAAAACAAGAAATGCATTACAAATCATATTATAATCTGACGCGATAAATTACAGTTAGCCTATTTACTTATTAGCGTCGTCAATAATTGCACATCTATCTATACAGAACTAAACTGTATTAAAGTTATACTTCTCTTTAACGTCTGCAAAATAAATTTACGCGTCAATTGTATTAGGAAATACTTTTAGCTGTAACATTAGTTTGCACTAGAACTTTGAAAATGGGTTTATTTAATAAGGTTAAATTTACACCACAATCCATTGAAATCAATTGAAATAACTCGACCAATGATCACTCGAAGCTAATGTATAAATTACCGTCTGCACAGAAAGAATACACTCCAATAGTCACGAAGGTAGATGAAATCCAGCAGGAATCCGACTATGCTAGTGCAACTAGGATTCTGTCAGAGCGAACGATAAAATGCAGTTTCTCGGAGTTCTCTATTTATACTTCTCGAATGTAACTTGAATGGGGCGTGTTAAATTTTCGCACCTTTCTTGATCTTGAGCAAAATTCGGGGTACCTCGCCGATGTGTTAACAGCTGCGATTCCTTCGTTTTCCCCGGTCTACCGATTTTCTTCCGTCTCAGGCTGCTCGCATAAGAGTGTGAAAAGTTTCCGAGAAGCTAACTCTGTGAGCTGCGGGTTCCCTGTTTCTTTAGATCGCGGCCGCTCCACGTTGCATTCTGAAGATCAGCCTGTTTCTTGTTCTGAGAGCTTTGGCAACTCCCACCAGGCGGGTGGTGACAGCCAGGTCAGAAAATGATCTGCTGTTTATTGCTCTCGAAACAGGAGTGAGTCCATGGCCCGTCCTCTTTCAGGCCGGCGTTAAGGAAAACATTGCTATAAATCGTTCTCAGAAAGGTGGTGTGGGCGGGATTTAATCTCCCATCAAAGGCCATGCGATCTCAAACGTTCGCATAAGATAGCAGGCTACATATTAATGATCCAGCGTGTAAGGTTCTCGTGGAAAAGCTGCATGCCGGTAAAAGTTACAACAGATGATCAGGGGTTCTAAAGTTATGAGAGGCCAATATTCTGTTTTCATCCATCGAGTCAGGGAAATTCATTTGTCATACTTAGACGTACGTCACACTGGCCAACTACACATCTAAATTTACATCACGCATAAAAACCAACTAACATTACTGGTGGACCTGTTCCGTGGGCTTTACGGCTTCAATTTTGGTTTCGACTACAGATTGGAACGATCAAGGTTGACAGCTATAAATAACACACATCCGTAGTACTCTACATTTCCAAGTTTTGGCTACACAGGACAGTAGAAATAGGTCATTGACTGTTTAACTACATAAACAGTGTTAGCATCTATGTGATAATGCTACATGAACCACAGTTGGTACAAGTACTGGATTTAGCATCTAGGCAATATTGCTACGTGGACCACAGCTGCACACAAGTCAAGTATTTTTTGTAAACAGTACCGCTGGTTGTTTACACGTTACAGTCAAACAGACTTCTACAAGTCAGTCTTGAAACGTTTCAAGTACTACGTAGTTCGAGGTCAAGTATTTCTTTGTTAAAACAATTACCGTCTTACGAACTTTTCAAACATTGGGCCTCAAGTCTCCAACTATTCATCGAGAAGGTTGTTATTGTGACTTTTCTATGTTCCTGGAGACCACTACATGTTATTGTGTATCTAACAATCATTGCGCGCTGGACATTGTACTCCGCGTGTTGAACAAAGAGCCCCAAGAGAGTTACTATACTGTTATTTGTAATCTAAACTTTGTTTGCAACACCATTCCCATTGATGATATTTATGTTAACTTGTAATATTGTTGTCGTATTTTTCTGGTGGGTTTTTCTGCGGGATGGTTGGGAAAGGTGACTCCTTTATCATCATACCACGTAACAGAGGTTGTCTATCATTGAGATGAAGCGTTTTCTGTAGTGACTGCAAATTTCTTAATTGGGATTTGCTAGCGACATTGTTTGACTATTTTGCGTTTAGCTGTGTACGAGATGTGTTAGTGTTTGTTTTTCGTTATTTTTTTCCATTCTTTAATTTTCGATTTGTTTTGTTTGTATCTGTTCGTCTCTCCTTCCCTTTCATTTATTTCTTTACACCTTTTTGTTTATAACAGGGTTGTTGCCATTTGTTTGTTTACTTTTCGCAGTCATTCATTTTTACAATTTTGTAAAACATTTTCACTTAGTTTCGCTGTATTGTTTTTATTTGACTTCTGCGAACGTTTTCGGTTGTTGTTCTGTATTTTGTGCTTGGTTTTTATTTTGTCTCATACACGAGTCTACATACATATACTTGGTCCATGTAATTATTATTAATTGTTATTAATATGATACACTATTCATATTGAGATTATTGGATAGAATATTATTATAAAGAAGAACTAAAGGTAAAAACCATTACAAGGGTCTCTTGACTAAGACTTTCTCTCAAAGAGAGAGTGAAAACAAAAACATTGAATGAGTATACAAGTATAATATTGAAGACTTGTCTCCCCATTGAAGTGGGATAAGGTAATTTATTTAATTTTCGCGGCTCAGCGTTATGATCTCATTAGACAAAATGTCCTACCATGGAATACTCTTCATTGGAAAGGGAAATCCACCTTGGCTAAGTTCTGGTAAGGAATTGGAAGAATTCGCGACCCTGCTCAATTCGCGCATCGGTATTAAAGTCAGAAGAAAAGAAAAGAGCCAAAAAGAGGAAAAATTAAGATTGTCGCTCTAAGCAGAAACTGAACAAAGAAATGCAGAAGTCTGAGCAAAAGAGATAGATGCTGAACAATTTAAGATTGCAGATGCTGCAAGCTGAACAAAAGAAGATAGATGATGAGAGATTTAAGGTTGCAAATGAAAGCTGAGGAAAGAAATATTCCATGGGATGGAAATGGAAAAAAACAAAAAAATGAAGGCTGCTGGTGAATAGAAAGAATGAAAACTTCAAAGCTCGCATGCTGAGGAAATAGAAAAATTCAGGCTGCTGCAGAGGAAAGAAAAACTTCCCATGCTGCTGCATTGAGGAAAGAAAACTTCAAGCTTGAGGACAGAGAAAAACGTCAAGGCTGCTGCAGAGGAAAGATAACTTCAAGCTGTGAAGAAAAAAGATTTAGAAAGAGAAGGCAGTGAGAGAGAAAGGAAAAAAGCTAAAATGCGATCCACATAATTGAAAATAACTGTTCTTCTTTGTGCTTTTGGAGTTAGTAGAAATTAGAGAATTGACAATATATGGGTGTGCTCTTCATAGACAACTTTCGGGTTCGACTCAGGGCCAAGTGAGTTTCTCGCTAGTAGGATCAAATTACATACTTTTCAATCGTTTTAAAGGACGTCAATAGCGGATCTATATGGTTTAGAATTCAAATTTTTATGCGGTATACGCATAAGATAAAAAATGGAAAAAAATATTGTCGAACTAAAACTGATTTAGGAATTTTTTACCAGGTGAAACAGTGACTAACTCCTTATGGACAATAGAGGAACACTCGACAGGACTGGTTATGATGTGTGGTCCAGAGCAGCATTACTAAAAAAAGAATATCAACTAAAAGAAGAAAAAGAAATTTTTTTTTTTATCGTCTCGTTTTTAGGACAATGTTTGCCAGAAAATGGTAGTAGAATTTCGCTTCCTTGATTTTATTACAAAGATACGTCCTTCGTACATTTACACGATGGATTGAGTTGTCTCAAACTGTCGAAAACATATGAACGGGCCTAATGGACTTATTAATTCGTGACAAAGTTTTGTCATTTGTTTAAATGATTTCTTTCCTTGCATTTCTTCATGAGCGTAAAGTCCAAAAACTTAAAAGACAAGGAGGAAAATACTGTTGCCTAGTATGCCCCACACGCGCTCACCTTGCTACAGTTAGCAATTATTTTTTTTATAAAAAAAAAGTGAAGAAGGGTTGCCATGTTGTTTTTCTTCACGCGATATAAGCACCATTATTCTCAATTATTGGCCCTTATTTTCAATAAGAAATTTTAGGGTAGCTCAACAAAGAACTGGGATAGGAAAAGTAATCAGAATTCACGCAGCATAAGCGCAGAGTAATCCAACATATGAAGGTTCTTCTTTCTAAGAACTGGAGACGCGTTGGTAGTTTCGTCTGTAATTTTGGTGTGGTAATAATTTTTAGACTCTTACCCTGAGTTTTATCTTCTCGGGATAAACCAATTCTCTCGACGTCAATGATTATGACGATGGGTGATTATACTCATAAACCGGTGATTCAAAACCGGAATGATAATTACAATAGGACCAATATGGTTAACAATTACAGGGGAAATTGATAATCGCGGACTAGAACCTAGGTATAACAAATTGAAAAAGCTTACACCAAACAAGGCAAACATCTGGCAACAAACAATGGTTTAATGGAGCCTGTAATCCATGTAAATTGATAGTGGGAACTCTAATGCATAGTCACTGGTTGTGCTGTTCGATTTTTTGGTTTTGTAGTGCAATCCTGAATTGACCCACTCCAACGCTTGAACAACATTTGTTTCGAGAGCAATCAGTTTGTATCTAAACTTAAATTGTTGGTTTCCACCCTCTTTCCCGTCTCTTTCCTTGCTACTAGTTGCAGCATGATGGAGTGGATCTCTCATCATTGGAATAAAGCGTCACTATGTGCAAATGATGAGTTTCAGTTATCAGTGCCTATTTTTATTCTGGATGTACTACTGGGGTCGCGGGGTTTAGGACAGTCTACTAATAGATTCAAACGCCTCGTTTACCACGGGAAAGGTGGCTCTCAAAATGTGTGTAAATTTGGGTGGTACCATGGGAAAAATTATCCTACTGCTGTCATTAGCATTGGTATACTCCCTTCTTTACAGGAAGATGTCCACGCGGTGTCTTCTTTCCATAATCCATATTTGCAGTTCTTATAAATCGGTCGTATTCATGGGGTTAAGGAATGCACCCCGCAACAAAATTTTTCTATTAGGGAGAGGTAATCAAAATTAATCACAAACGGTCCAATGCAAGGTGGTAAACAGAGCCCATAAGCTCTCTATCCCCTCCACAAAAATCATCTAGAATGATAGTAATGGAACGATTCAACTTGGTGATTTCGACCTATGAATCGTTTGGTTAAACGAACAAGAAGATCCTTCTTTAAAAAAATTCTTTCCTTCTTCGCAAAGAAAGGTAGATCACTATTAAGAATACGCGAATCGTTAAACAGATCGTACTATCACTATGTAGAAATGTTATATTGGTTACGGAATGGTAAGTTACAAGCACATATGAAAAGTCTTTGCATTTGCAAATTCTTGTGCCTAAGTGTATTGAGAGCCTCTAATTCTTTAAACATGCACACGATTCTTCAGCTGGGCTGGACATTATGGTTTTTTCCTCAGAAACTATGACTAGGAGTTCCTTGCGTCTTTCTCTGTTGAGACATTCGTGAACAAATAGATCAAATACGGAATTTTATTTGCCGGAAATCTTGGCAAAAAATAGTCCAATGAGGTCTATAGTCTAGAGGCTCCAAGGACCATGCTGCACCGTATTCAAGGACTGCAGATATTCCTATTTCGTTCCGTTTAAGAACAATGGCATTAGGACATTATTTGGACCCGTTTTAGCTGACAGTCAGAACACAGTGAGGACAATCAATTTATCCTTACTTGCGTTGACATGTTGTGCACGCGTTGGCCAGATGCTATTTCCTCTTAAAAAGCATATCAACTGTCGATTATCGCGAGGGATGCTCTTTAACTCTATGTTCTCGCCTGGGCATTCCCCGGAGAAATTACTGGTTCAGCAGTCCTCGGCACTCAATTGTAATATCGGTGACACTATGTCTCAGGTGAATGGAAACGCTGGAACATTAAAAAGGTATATTTCACAGTAGTTTTTATCCAACCCCCCAAAATTTGTCCAATGGAGTGGTTGAACGTCTATATTATATAGGACCACTAAAGAAACTTATCTTGCAAGCATTAGATAACGGAGTATTCATCTGATGATCTGGCGCACAGGGTCCCCCTACCTGCTGCTTCATCTTTGTCCTTATAGAGAGGTTCCTCAACGAGCATATCAGGATTTTTATCCTTTTGTTGATAACACTTGTGCTCTTTGGCGCGCAACGGCCGCGCGTCCTTTTATGTCCATTGCATACCACGATCTGATCACTGCCGATAATAATATTGTCGATTGATACGACAATAGTCGTCCTTATGGAATATGTCATTGGTTCTTAGCGGGGAAAAAATTATCGGACATCATGCACGGTTAGTACGCTACTCCTATCATCAGAATTTGCTAAAGAAAAGGCTAGGCGATTCGCTAAATAACCGAAATAGATGCTAACGTTCAACCTTATTGTCACTGGAGACAAAGACGTTTTGTCTTACTTCCCACGAGGGAAAAAAGACTTTCTCATTTCAATTGGAAAGGTACCCATACACAAACTATACAACTCTAAAATTTCCGTGATGTCGACTAAATAACTCATAATCGATGTTCCATGGAAGGCAATAAAAAACCACTTTCATATAAATCAGCCCTTACGGAATACCTTAAACTCCCCATCCACAAAACCCCTCCAAAAAACTCTTCTCCTTCCTCAACACCCTACCCCAATTACCAAACAACACCCAATACCTAAATCACCCTTCATATTAAAAACACAAAATACATACTGTCATAACCACAACCCACAACCATATCAAACCCCAACCAACAACTTCCCACCACTTCCCCACCCCTAAACCCTACACATCTTACCAAATACAAAATCTTAACCCCTCTACCCTAAACAACACCTCACCCCACCAAACCCCTCATACCAACCTCACCCACCCCCCCCCCCCCATACC
>JAMPIV010011238.1:0-27042 GCA_024509875.1 Oreohelix idahoensis | reverse complement strand
TGTATGTCTCGATTTCTTTTGTAATGGTAATTCTTACTTTCTTTTGCTGATTACTACGTATAAGTTACCTTGTTTTTACTTTAGAATCGTAAATTTTTGGTCGGATAACTGAGATATCATTTCATTGTAACTTCATTTAATTATTTTCAGTGTGCTTTGTCTCATGTACTTGTAAATTTGTTTGTTTAATGATTAATCTTCATTTTCATAATTATATCGACTTTCTATATCCAAGTATAACAGTATTATACTATTGGAAGTTATTCACAAACCTATAAAGATGTCGACACTAGAAGACTTTTATTCATCTTGGAAAAAGTTTGGGAAAATCAGGAGCCGAACTTCAAATTTATGCAGATAGACTAAATTTGAGGGAACATGTATAGTCGCGTCTTCAAAGGATGGAACAAAACGCAGGCTGTTAAACGAGCAGAAGAACTGAGAAGGTTTGAATTGCCCATGAAAGGAGAAAATGGACAAAGAAAGAGCACTTAAGGAGAAAGAATTGCGCCCATAAAAAAGGAGAAAATGGACAAAGAAAGAGAACGTTAAGAGAGAAAAGAATTGGCTCAAAACAAGAGAAAGACAAAGAGCATTAAAGATAAAAGAAAGGAGAACTGGAGTAGGAGAAAATGGATTTAAGAAGAATGGATTTTCTTCATCTAGATCAGGCCCTTATAGAAATGCCATGGAGCTTGAGTCTTTACGACTTAATGCGGAAAAAAGAAAAGGTTGTAAGAATTGGCTAAAGTGCAGTCTGAGGAGGCTAAGACCTCAGCTGGTACAAATGGTTTTCTACCAAAGCTGAAAATGCCTAATTTCGATCAATCTCGTGATTGCATTGATTCTTTTGTATCTAGGTTCATCATGAAAGTCACCGCCTTAATATACCAAAAGAAAGATGGAGCAGTCTTTTACTTTATTCTTTTTTGACTGGTAACACACTTAAATGTTTATGAAGTCTGGATGAAAAGAGTAGAAACGGATTTCGACGTCGTAAAATGAGGTACTACTGAGACCGTTTCCAGTTAACTGAGGCTGGATTCCCTGGGATCATTTTTCATACAAGCTAAGCCAAGTAAAGATGCTGATTTTGGCGAATTCATCGCCTCAATTAAAAAAGCACTTTGATTTTTAGCAGATGGATTGACTCTCTCCGGTATTAATAAAACTTATGAAGGTGTCATTGATCTCATGCTACGAGATAAGGTTTTAACTGCATGTAGTAGTGAATTAGAATCATTTTGGCAGGAAAGACATCCTAATAATATGATGAATATGAAAAACTCGGAAGACATTTTCGTGACCGCACATCTGAATATAAGCATATCCATAGATCTTCTATTCGAGATCCTTGCCTGCGTGCTAAGATGTAGCGGGAGATTATTTAAAATTATTTATTTATGTAACATGTGTATGCCAGTAAAGGAGTTTCTGGTCTTACAAGTAATACCCCAGCCTTAGAAATAAGCACTGGTGTATTGTTATATAGAAATAGTCACACTGAAAACCCTGGCCCAGTTGGTAAGAAGTAGTACCAGGAATTTAAGGTGTCTCCTCCCTGTGACTATCTTATGATTACTTAATTGTCAATGGGAAAATATTCCACTGCACATTTCACTATCGACCCCAAATGAGAGAAGTGAATCATTCGCAGTGACCGTTTAAAAAATTATTTAATATTACACAAATCATATCTCTTTCTGCTCAGTTGGAGGAAAAATGTTGTCACACAATTTTTATATTATTGTCTGTTTAGACTTTCAAGATCATGAATACTCTAAAAAGTTACTGGAAAACTGCATTCTCATTTTAAATAATATGTCGACTTTTCTTGAGTCCTCGTGATAGATGTCATCAACGTGGACTATAGCAACTCGATGTCAGTCAATCTGACTAATTAGACTTTTTTTTATTTGTGGAAGGTCAGTGTCCTCGGATTTATAAGTTACACTTTATATCTGTTTCAAACGTTGATACTTGCTGAAACTGAACACTGGCTCCTTTGTGCTGAAAATCAGACTTGGATAGGGACCCAACTAGTAGGGTTGACCTAACTTGACCGAGTTGAAGATTCACATCTATTGGGGTTCCAACACTTTTTGTTTGGATTGCCCACTGATGAACGAACACAGGCTTCTAGATAACTTGAACTTCGTTCATGGTTGAGAGGTTACTTCATGGAACCAGACACAATCACTATCGCCTTGGCGCAATAATCATGGCATCGACTTGTAACTGACTAGGCACAGGTGTCAGACCAGTCAGTCATCAGATGCCATCGTTATACATTATAGTGAAGTACAAGGACATACATTTCCAGTGCTGTCTAGCTTAGTATTTAATTTCAATAATACGTGTAAATGTCTCAGCACATAAGTCAGAACTAGTAAGTCACATACCTGGTGTCAAAGTTATTACAGTCAATAGCAAGTTAACATCATTTTTTTTGTTTTTTCAATGATCCCGAATTCTTAGACTGATTAGACCTAATCAGTAAATAAACATTCTGTTGGGTATATTTCCGCTCCTATACACCCTTAATTCTGTTCATTTTCTCTAAACTAGGCTCCTTCCTCAAATATTCCATCAAGTACAATTTGCAACTACTTGATGCATCTGCTTAGCCTCTACACCAAAATTAATAACGATGAAAATTAAATAATAAGTGAGTGGACCAACTGACCATGTGATCAGGTTGCTTATTATGAAACGGCTAGTTAGAAATAACATAGTTTCTCAGCTTGAAACATGGCTGTGGAACACCCAAATTACCAGCGCTGTAAATGGGCAGTCAGATGTCCGCTCGTAAACTAGGGAAGGCCTAAGGCAGCGAGGGAAAGGGGACTAGTAACCTAACCCTCGTAAACGTGGAATCTTCTGATGACGCTTTCTAAACACTTCATTTGGCCTATGACAATCTCTGCCCCCCCCCCCATGGGGACTGCCTTTTTCTTTCATCCGAGATTACCAGCCAGTTAGAATGATAGATTTATCTGACATTTGACTGTGGGGGCTAGTTGTGATTAATTTGTGTACACGCAACAATCATCCATTAATGCACTGTTTAGATCATATAAAAATGAACATATACATTTATCATGAATATTATTACTTGCATAATTTTGTGAAGTCGAATACGAAACCTGAAATAACAAAAAATTATTATACATGATAGTTTCATAAAATTTCGCTTCCCCTGCAGACTTCAGACACTTGATGATCCCTCTTTGGCGATCCGCTCACAATTCAGGGTGTTACAGCGTAGTGGCGATTTTCTGCTTCAGCCTGTCTCAAACCTGCTTCAGTGTGTGTTTCCAATTTAACGAACGCTTATTTATAAGACGTTGGCGGACGTATCGGAGAGCACTGACGTCACAGCCTACGACTCGGGCGTTAAACAAATCCTGTCCCGAAACAGCAATTTCATCGATCTGTGCGTTCAGACTGAAACATTCCCTTTTTTCCTCCTCGGCTTATATATTATACATAACTGCTATCCATCTTATCTTGTGTTTATACTGCCGATATATCTCTTTCTTTTAATCATGTATGTTTCACACATACTGTTCTTTTGTGATTTCAGTATTAGAATCTGAAGTGGTTTACAGGCTATCAGCGAACTGTGGGCAGCCGAAATACCGCGTTGATCTCCGTAAATGATAATTTCCTTCAGTTTTCCTTTATATATAGTTTTACACTTCCGCTTGGACTAAAAGGTGAAATCCCTTTTCACAATAATTCGGTTAGCTCTCTATTTATATTGTCGATTGCAGAGGTCTCCTCGACCATTTTTGTTGCTGATACCCGCCATATATGTAGCGGCCGGCCCCGTGATAATCGATAGACAAAGGTGTGGAACGTGGATTTGAATGTGTTGTAAAACAATTTTGAGTAACATTGCTCCATATTTAAGCTGGATGATATTAGCTTTAACTTTTGGAACAATATACCATGCAAATCGACCATTTCGAAGTTAGTTCTTATTACTTCTATTCCTACTCT
Organism: Oreohelix idahoensis; assembly: GCA_024509875.1. NCBI lineage: Eukaryota > Metazoa > Mollusca > Gastropoda > Stylommatophora > Oreohelicidae > Oreohelix > Oreohelix idahoensis. The sequence goes on along the minus strand of JAMPIV010011238.1, from coordinate 23,037 downwards.
CGCTTGCGTGGGATGGCGACTGAGAAATCGGCGCCCACATTCTGTTTTCCCGAATAGTATTCAATAGTGAAGGAATATGGCTGAATCAATAATGACCCTAATTAGGGCCAAGACGACTATTTGATGACGTGATGAGGCCAAGAATGACTGGGGTTAATGATCGGCAATGGACTAAAGGCTTGCCATACAAATAGGGTTGAATCTTATTGTGGCTGTTGCGTGCATATTATTTGACGCCACATATTGACAAAAAATCGATAATGGACTTATTTTAATATGGGAAAAATATTAAAATAGACATCATTCCATTTGGTGTTCTGAAAATGCGTGTCCTATGGTAAAAAGCGAGAGTTAATCCATGTTTGATTCACACTATTGATTATTCTTAGTGATCTCGGTTCTTGATATTGATCCGGCGCATGGATTTTGCACTCATGTCCGTTACCTAGTTTCTTAGGGCCAGAAAATAGATTAATATTTGCTTATTATGTTTATGGCCTGAATTCATATGTATTACATACTTATCTAGGGCAAGTAAGAATCAGTCCCTATATTGTATACCTTTGTGATGTTCCGGTAGGCAGGACATATTCCTTGTTATGCCGAAATCTAGCGAAGTAAGGAGTTGTCCTTCTGCAAGTCGTGATGAGTTCCGATAAATGTCCGCCATAGATGGCTGAGTGCTTTTTCCAAGGGCTGCCAGATGTCTTAAGGTATAACCTGAGTGATTATAAGTGTTTTCTTCTATAGGAATTGGTGCCTCTAACTAGAGTTTTGTGTTACGAACTCTCCTAAGGTACGGTACAATGTATAATTCGGACTCCATGGATTGCCAGACCCAAAGTTTGATATCTCATGGTCGGTTAGACCTAGGATTGGAACATTTTTGTGCTTTCGCAACGCTAGGGTTCGTTGTTTTGTATCGACGGAGATGAACAGGGCTTTCCTACTGCAGTTTATGTCTACGTGAAGGTAACGTGATTACTGTTGAGAGTGTATGGAAAACCTTTTGTGAAAATTATTTATTGGTGCACATTAATAAATTAACTTTGGGCTTATATCTACCTTCCTAGGTACGAGTGAGTGAGCGACAACTCAGGAAGGCGGCCACATGTTATTATTTCCTGTCATCATATTTTTTGATCACTTGTCAAGAGGGGAACAGATTATGTATCCTACTATCCGGCAGTGGTATGAGATCTTGTTATGAGGTGAAAATCCCATTGAACTGTACTTTTTCGTGGTTGATGAGGTGATTACTGGCCCAAGACAGTATGGACATGTTGATTAGGTGTGTCAGCTAAGAACTTATAGCCATGAACATGAAGGGTTCGGGGTGCCAAAGACTTTTGAAGTTAAACCCGAATGTGTCAATGACTGCGTATCATCATAGTAGTCCTACGCGAACCCTAAGACTCACCATGAACAGTAGTCAAGTGCTTGGACACTTTGGTCGTTTCAATGATATTTCACTGACGAGAACATGACATGTATCAAACCATGATTCAAATAACCAATAGTAATTGAATGTCATACATGTACCCCATGATCGTTAGCGTATCCGTGCTAGTGCCAGTTTCAGCAAGATGCCTTTAATACACTTATTGAATATTGTCAGTGGCATGTTCAAGTACGTCATGTTCATTACATGAAGGAATCTCAGTCTTCATCGTACGATCCTTAAACCACCGACCGTCAAACGCAGGCAGTGGCCATCCACGCCTATTGGCTCGTTTAGTCAACAACAAATTGATTCCACGCCATTGCACATTATCAGGCTGTAGTTTAATCCCTTCGTAAACACTGCCCTCCACTCTGACGTTCATTCTTTGCTTCTCAAGCCTCCAACAGAGTCCCCATCAACCCTTTCCGCCAAGTTATGTTTATTGTAGTCGGTCCTCTCTTTTCCGCCAATCCTTGCAGGGGACCACAACCTATCTTCGTTCTTGGATTATTGGACATCGTATCGGGGTCTAATAGTCTGAGGACATGACCAACCTTGAGCTCCAGCGATCTGCCAGCTATGATGTGGCAAGTCCTCTTGCTCTGCTTGTTAACAGAAGTAAGCAATCTTGTTGGTGATTGTATTTGCTAGCCAAAAAAATGCTTGAGTGAATTTTTCTTAGTCGGCATGTTACCTGTGAAAAAAGAGACAATATTGGACATTAACATGGAACTCTGGACTCTCCATGCATTCCGCACCATAAGAAGCACAGGAAAACTGCACAGTGCAGTCTCTTCGTATAGATTCTCCCCGAAAAACAACAATGGTGGGCTGTGCTGTCCCTGTCAGGACTTCCAGGATTTATTTCGGCTGTCCGGAAGGCTGTTCAACTTGCCTATTCATTCTGAATTGATGTCTTGTGCCATGCCCCACGCGAACTGTTGTTACCTATCTTGACCCTAAAGGTCTGTGAAGTATCACTTGAATGAATAAACATTGGAAGACATCCTTACTGATCACCTGGCATCGCAGGGTAAAGCTCACAATTGAGCGTCCATGACCTCAGACTTAAGCAAATTAAATTGACATGATCAATCCGTCAAAAATGAACTGGCTAATTTTATTATACCTCTATCCGTTTTTTTCCTGGATGTGTATGATGTGAATTTGAGCCACAGTCCAGCTTAATGTCACTTAGCCATGAAATGTCCAGATTCATCCAATTAAGAAAATTTAGTCCATCTTTACCGTCCTCTTTTTTTGTGGACAGGCCCCTCTGTTGTCATGGCGTTAAGGTTTACCCCAGCCTACATATGACTGTTTAAAAAATAGAGTGGGTTGAATAGAGGGACAATCCCTACTCCCTCGTATCTTACCACTCTTACCACCCTTACCAGTCTTTTCACATTGATGCTCGAAGGTGTTAGGTCCATGCTCTGCCCACCTACCAAGTAAGTCTGGCAATTTGAGTAGAGGCTTTTTTAAAACTGATTGAAATGCCACTATGCACCTCAAGTCGTCATTGCATCACATGAGAGTGTGTGAGAGGTATAAATCCAAGTGGGTCTGTTACACCGAACTAACTACACCATTCGCGTTACTTGACATCAATGTTTTAACTAAACAGGTTCATTCGAAGATGCAAGAGGTAAACTGAGAAGACTTCCTTCTGTATTGACAGTGCATGACCCAAACATAACATCGCATCCAGACATTCAACAGTGCGCCAGTACACATCAACATGTTATTCTACTGTAGTGGCAGACAATAACATCCCTGACACTCTACAGTGGTGAAACAGAGTCAGGGGGTTATGATAACCGACTTTCCCTGACGCCACATTCGACACGCAGATCAACCAGTGTAACAAGTACACAAACGGGGCGTCGATGTCAGCTGTGACTTGTATTAACCGATCGGATGCTGTTTCTAGGTCAGCGATTGTTGACAGTTTTTTCGCTGTACCGTCGTATTACACTGACATTTGTATCAAGTGTAGAAATATTCGGGAGCAGTCTGTTGACTTTCTCAGCGCCACAGAAAGAAAGAAAGTGATTGTTGATCCTGTACAAAAAGATTCACAGTGTTGTGAACTTAAGTGGCTTATTTCATCGTGGATCTTCATAATGCTCAAAAAATTGAACATTGTATAGTGTAGAAAACAAAATCTATTATTTAATTGTTCAATTAAAAGTGCAGGTTATTGCTTACAACACTACTACCAAGCTTCACATTTATCACAATACATTCTCTTAAGTATTAGATATGTATGAATTTATGCTATTAAGGTTTACATGTAGTTATGTTTATATGTTATTTGTTGTGTGTTAAGTTAGTTTGTATTCTGCGTGGCCTGTTGGAGGTGACTAGAACAGGAAATACCACGTTGACATTCGGTCTTGCTCTAGCGTTCTATAGGGGAGCAAATTTGCTTATTGAAATTTGCTATGCATACATGTTTGCAAATATTGTTAGTGTGAAGACTGTATTTTATCCCCCCCCCCCCCCCCCCCCTTCTTTTTTTTGTAAATATTTCTTTGTTCTTTAGTTTTGTTTGATTTGTTTGTATAATTGTAGGTCGCATCTATCCTTTTCATTTCCAGTTCTTTACATCCCTTATGTTTATCACTGTTGAGTTTTTGTTCTTGTTGATTTCATTCGCGGTTATCACTCACTGATCTGTGATCCTTTTTTTTTAAATTTTATTTGATTTAATTTGATTCCAGCATTTGTTTCTCTTATTGTTTGTTCTTGTTTGTCCTTGTTTAATGTCTTTGGTGGACAAGTATAATATATAAGGTATATTTGAATATATTTATATTAATATGTTACAGCAGCAGTACTTATATTACCTATCATGGTGTACAAGGTATTATAAAGTAGTTGGATTGATAATATTATTTTCCACAGGTACTCAAGTGATCATTGATTACATTAAGGAAGTATACAAGACCTTTGTAAGGCTTGTCTCCCACAGTGTTTGGGATATACAGATATTTTTTTATGTTTTCCAAGGTACTCAAGTATCCATACAAGTTTTTTTCACTAAGACAAAGTCTATAGTATTAGACTTATAACTCCCCCATTAAAGGGGGTTAGAGTTAATTTTTTTACTTTTTTCAGGTGTATGAATTATTAAGACAAGATGTAGACATTAGATATTTAATTGCACAAGCGAAATCCATTGATAAGACTGGAAAGATTAGAAGAATGGGCTGTCTGCTCAATATGACAAAAGCATTAGCTGCTGAAAGAGAGAAAAGCTGTGCTGCTGAAGGAGAGAAATGCCCTGACTGAAGAGAAATAGATTAGAAGAGAAGCTGACTGCTACTCGCCTGAACAACAAATTTGCAGATGCAGGTGGAGAAGGAGATTTGGGCAGACAAGAAAAAATTAGAGCTGCAGCTGCTGCATAGAACAGAAAAAATTAAAAGCTGTGCTGAACAAAAAAAAATTAGATAGTGAAGCTGATAGAGAGAAAAGCAATAAGTGACACATGAATTTGAGCTTAGAGAATTTAGATTCGCAAGTATGACTAATGTTAATCTGGCATCTGGTGGTAATGGTAAACCTTCATTATAACGGTCAAGGTGCCAGCGTTCAACTCTGCACACGTGATGTATAACCTTCTGGCTTGATAGATTCTGCGAACGTGGTTGGCAGAAAAACAAACATCCTATATTGTGTTGACTCAAATCTCAGTAAGTGATCAGTTGTCTGAAATCTTAAAGGGAGACTCTGACTAGTTATGTTTGGTTGTAGGGGCCGTCAAGGATAATCTATGATTGCTATTCAGGGCAGCTTTGATAAAGAGATATCAGCTGTCAGAAGATAGGCTAGAGTCTTTTGTTTAAAAACAATGGAGGACCTGAGTAGGTTTTTCTAGGAGATTTCGCGAATTCTACGATTTCATTTCACATATGCACGACTTCACTCTCACGTTGGATTGAATTATCAAACAGAGAAAACATTTGATGGTCTTACGGATTTATTGACTAAGAGGACAAGGTCATGGCTTCGGTAAAATAAACCATTCCTAGAGTTTTTACATGAGCGTAAACCTTAGTACATTATAAGCTAATTAGTGAATATTGTGACCAGTAGGCCACGGCACACACTGACATGATTCTGTAGTAACACTAACATTAAGATGGGTATGCCAGTTGCCTCCTGCTTACAGATTATTTTAATAATTATCACCACAATATTCCACGCAGCTCAAAATAAATTTGATAAAATGGTTAATCTGAATAAGTATCCAAAACCAAGGCAACACATCAAAATCAGGGTTCTTCTTCGAAGAAACTGGACTCAGGCTGACCTGTCCTCGATACGCGAGGGTGCCCATTCTTTTAGAAATTCGAAAAGGGAGTAACCTTAGGAACTACCCAAGTTCTTCATGAAACACAAAAACCAACATTACAGGGATACTCATTATAATCGAGCTGATGATTATATCATGAATATTGTGATTACAAACCCATAATAGGCGGTTATAAACAGATGGGGGATAATGAATATTACAGAGGCATTATAACCGATGGTAGATCACAACACAAACGAAAGGGTAAATCTCATTACCAGGCTAACTTTGCATCACAAGAGTTCCATGAGACGGTAGTAAGAAGAATGCCTAAAAAGACTATAATATTGTAGGATGTTCTGCATTTCGATTTTGAACAGAGTTTTCAGGGTTCCCAATGCAAAACATTATTCGACGCCAAACCACAGTTTCGACTTTAAGCTGTGGTCATCCTCTTCAGGCTCTTCCATGGTCAGTCGCGCATGATGAAGAGGTGCTCTTGTCTTGAATAGAGGTCTAGTAGAATGTACTCAGGTCTCAATTCTTTTCCGATTCCGGGCACAAACATTGGAGTGAGGCAGTCATTATACATCCTTCATCGAGCCACTGGCAAATAATCAAATGCAATTAAATTTGGTGGCACATTGGAGAGATTACTCCACTGCCATTATCAACATTTTACTCCCTTCTTTACAGGTAGTGTGCACGCATGTCTTCTGCCGAATTTCGATCGCTGATCTTATCGTCGGTCGCATTCATGGTGACTGAATGAATGCACTCGCAACAAATCGCCGAGTGGGAAAGTGATAATTGCATACTGCAAATACTGTAGTCACTAGCAGCTCAAGCTCTAAAACATGCAGCAATTTCGCCTTCTGGAGAGTAATGATGACCAGAACCAAGGTGATCTCTTGGAGGATTTGCGCATGTTTCCTTTATAAAACAGCAGGAATATGATTCATACTCTAAAAGAAATTCTTTACCTAGCAAAGAAGGTGTTCCGAATAAGGACACGAATCGTAAATAGTGGATTCGATGACGGAATGGGCGTCTTGTAGTATGGTACACAAAGACTCGCTAAATTTCCATTCATATCAAAATTCTGTGCCCAAAATTATCGCGAGTTTAAAATCTTACAGCACGCTCATGTTTCTCAGTGTGCTGGACATATGGAGTTTTCCTGTACTTAATCTAGAGTTATTCGCAGCTTTCTTTTGGCCCTGCTGTGAATAAGGGGATTACGAATCTATTGTCGATCTTGTAAAGTATGTAAGAGGTTAACATCACAGAGGTCCATGCCATGCTGCACCTATCACGCGGCAGACATTTCCCATTCGACCATTTCAAAAAATGGCGATAGTCATTCTCTCTCCTATTTAGTTGAGTATTTTTCTTTTTCTGTCAGCGTTCAACTGCGGCAGGCATCAAGCTACAGGAAATAAGTTCCTCATGTTGGAGTTGAGATTTTTACAAAAGCGTCTGCCCAATTCCTAGATTGCTTGCCATCAGTCCGTACTGTAAACTCTTGCGTCATTTCTGGCAATCTTCAGAATAGCATACTATGAGTTCTTGACTTCAATTTGAATATGCATGCTAACAACTCTGCAGTCCATTGTATGGTGTCAGGTTTTCCTTTCTGTGTCATGTTCGTCAAAGTGACTTAAGGTGTTGAAGTCTTTGATGAATTTTGATAGATTACATCTAATGATACAATAAGCTCTCATCTTTTTTTTTGTCTGTGGTCTAGGTGCATTCCTTAACTGTTCATATATTTTTGGGGATCAGTAGACATGTTTCCCTGACAAAATTGTATGTCCCAAATAATTCTAATTCCTGACATCAATTACATCACTTTGTGGACGAGCAGTCAATCCTGCCTCTCTGAGTCTATTTAGTAACAGTGATTAGAGAATGTAGATGATCCTCAAATGTTTCCGTGGCAATGAGAATGTCATCTTAAAGTTGGTGATGGTTGAGTTTTTCATAGGGCTCCAGCACATTTCCTCATCATCCTTGAAAATACGCTGGTGTATTTTTCGAACCCGAATGGTAGCACATTAAATTCGTAGTGGCCATCCGAAGTGCTAAGCCAGCATGTGTCGATATCGGGTTTTGAAGGAATTGTTATATCTCCTTACTTATATCGACCTTAGAGAAAGATTTCGCCGTGCTTAGCGTCGAGAACAGCTGATTGTTTCGGTAATTGGATCAGCTTGCGGTTTCAGTGATGCATTCATTTTCGGCGTAATCGATACAGTGTCGGTGTTCTCCCTTGGTTTTCTCAACAGTAAACACTTGAACTGTAAGGTGATTCTGATTGGAGATGATTTGTTCTTGCAACAAATAATCAATTTCCTCCTTTCAATGCCTGTGCTCTTTTGCATAATGGTATAGGGTAGGTTATCATGCAGATCGGTGTGGGATCGTTGACTTCATAGCATATGTCACTAAGTTGTTCATCCGGTTTTTCAGTTAGCAACATCCTGCAATGTGTTTTTAGAACCTCTTTAACTTGCTCCTCCTTATGTTCCTGAGTTAACTAATTTTGACTTGTGTCATATGTCTCAGTCGGTCTCAACGGGATACTCTATTGAGGTTAGTGGTTCATGCTCATTTCGGTTGCGATGGCCAGGTATATTTGGGCTACCTCTCGTTGATTGTACCTGTATATGATTTCTTTAACAGATTGGACATGGTACACCCCCTTTCTATGCCTTCTTCCCGTCCCATTTTGTAATTAGTCGATATAATTTCTTAGCACTCATATGAGACCTGCCAACAATCTGACAGTTTGTTGTTACTGCTGTGGTAATAGATAGAAGCCTTTTTTCTCCAACAGCAAGTTCCCTATCCTGGCTTTATTGCTTATAGTATTCGTATGCTTTTTTATGGCTTTGCGAAGGTTTTCATTAGACTGATTCCAGACAGCTTTCCAGTCGAGACGTCAACTCTATTACTTACTGATTGATAGCGGTGTCACTTTCCTCTGCCTTCTCATCTGGTCCAACAGTCGCCGCATATCGCTTCACAGTGGACTATTTTATAGGCCGACCAAACAACAATGTGGCCGGTGCCATTCCGGTGGAATTGTGTGGGACTTACCGGTATGCGTATTAATGCAAGAGGGTAGTTTACATCCCATTGTTTCAGGTTTTTCACTTGCCAGTTCTGCGATTAGAAATGAGCGTACCGTTGCACCCGCTGACTTGACCATTTCCTTGTGGTGATACGGAGAGCAATGATATTGCTCTGGCTTGTTGTTTCAATATCCTGACACTTCGTGGGTTAGACTTCCTATTGGAACTGGGAACCATTGTCGATCAATATTGATGTGGGAAGCCTAACCGGGTGAATATGGCAACAATGCTCTGCCACATGCTGTAGAATCTATAGGCCATGGCTACGCCTACTCCCCTTATCGAGCATGTATCGACCAGAGTTAAGGAGTTTAACTATTCCTTTCTTGTCTTAGTGTGGGCGTCCAACAATATCCACTGCAACTCTCTCGCATGGAGTACCCATGATTGGCATTTCTCCTAGAGGTGCGGTGCAGTCCTATGCTTGGAGGTACACGTTGACACTCTGGACAAGATTTCCAATATCGTTTGATTTCTTCCCGTGATCCCTGGCCAGTAATAGTGATACAAGCTATCCGTTGACTGGTGGCACCATTTCCCATGTGTCCACTAATTGGGATAGCATGTGCTAGCTCTCCATTATCTTTCTCCTGTATCGATTTTGGCATACCAGCTTGTCCATGATCTTGAGGTTCTGTACAAGGCTTTCCTATACACAGCTAGTCATTTTTCATATACAAGTCTCTTTCTCTGAGGGTTTCTGAGGCCTTTGGCCACTTGCCAAAACAAGGCTTCAATGTGTCATCTTCTGTTTGAGCCTTTTTATCTGCTTGGATGAGTATTGTTAGGATTTTCCTCATCTTGTTGGTGCTCGACCTGTCTGGACATGCTGCCATGCACAGGTTTTATGGGCGTAACCTAAAAATACATAACTACGACCCCAAGATTCGCGGCGTATATAGGGTCATCTAACCAATGCGCTGTTATCGCTTTCCTACGTAGCGAGATTTACATTGATCTAGATATGGGAGTGTATGGTTTGCTGTTCCCTTAGTGTATACGTGTTTTTCCACGGTCTCTGTCGGTAAGTTGATCAGGTCGCAACTCAGGGTTGAACTCACGACTGAGTCAAACAATCCAGGCGGTGTTCATATAAGCACATGACTCGCAGTACCGTTCACGGTTACGAGTTCACTCCACAGGTGAATGACGGAGGCTATTTGACTCCCTGTCACTTCCATCATATCTGTCCTATTCTCTGTTGCTATACCATGCAGCACTGATGAGGAGTTTTCCTTTTACAAATCTACAAGTGTTGTGAGTTTGCTAACTCTTACAAATTTTTGCACCATTTATCTCCCTGTTTGTAGGGTTTCTTTTCCTGAGTCTGAGAGTTATCTTGTCCCCTTATTATCAAATCTTGGCCTTATTTCTGTACAGTTGGTCCCTATTGGTCAAACATGGTATTTTGTGGTGGTAGCTTTTATCCTTCTACTTGGCTTTTCTTTTTGTTCCTACCAATTCAGCTTGAGCTGCTTGGTATCTCTCTGCACATTTCAAAGTGTTCTTTCCAGCCTCTGCTCCTTGTTCCATAAGGAATTTTCCTCATTTCTTGAGCATGGAATCTTTCACTTGAGCTCTAAACATAACTATTTCTTTCATAATCCTCATAGGCTTTTTCTGATAACTATACCTAACACTACACACCATTTCAACAAATACGTTTTTCTAGTCCTAGCTGAAAACTGGTTATAATGTTTCTCCCGGTTAGAGGTTTAGATGTTCTAAATTTCTTCCTATATGCCTCTGAGGTTCTTTTCATAACCGAATAAGTAAGGCTTGCTTTAGGATTTCATAATTATCTCCTGAGATTTCTTTGGGAGTTTCAGGAACCATCACATCATAATGCAGACACCTCTCAATCCCTGAGATAACTTTAAACTCCATTTTTCCTTTTCCAGTCCATATGTAGCAGCTAGCCTTTCATACCTATCCAGGATACGACTCAATTGTGGCCTTCCTTTGTCAATAAATGGATCTAGGGTGGAAACTCATGGCTCTCATTTGCCTATGTTCTGAAAGAGCTATTCGAAGAATGAAGGTGAGCTAATTTCTATGGGATGCTAGTCCACATGGCCTGAAGTTCATAGTTCAAGCCGTTCTCATTTTTTAGCTCATGGTCTCTCTCTGCTTGTAACCTCCTAGTCTTCTCTCTCAGCCTCTAATTTCTTGGCTTCTCTCTCGCTCTTCCAATTCCATTGGCTTTTGCATTCAATTTTTCTTGGCTTCTCTATTCTGCTTCCCAATTTCTTGGCTTCTCTTCTGACTTCCAATTTCTTCGGGCTTCTCTCTCTGCTTCCAATTTCTTTCTTCTCTGTCCATATACTTTTCACACTTTTCCCTCGTGACATTACAGGACCAGAGCTTCACCCCTCATGCCAAGCTCTTTTCCCTCCTGCAGTGTGGCAGACCTAAACTTTGGACCAAGTCAGCCATGATGTATCGTGTAGTCTAGTAGGGTAAGCTGTCCCGCTTATTCAAACTAAATTACTACAATATAATTAACTTAATTTAAAATTTAAAAGTTAATTAATCTGCAACTTCACCATATATGACCACACTTTCTTTATCTGTACTCAATGGTACTCCTAAAAAAAAATTATCTTCCTACTTTGGTTAACTCTTTTCAAAATTCTTTTTCAAATAAAAAGTTTTCTACACAGCAGAAATAGTAAAGTTGGCTTTGCGAATATCAAAGATATCCAGCAGAGAGGAACCCACGTGTAAGCGGGAGGTTTATTTTACACATTCTAATATTTATGTAAGTGTATTGCCGGTAAAGAGTTCTGGTCTTCACAAGTAATCACCCCAGCCATAGGAAATATGCGACTGGTGTATCTGTTATCATAGAAAAAGTCCCCCCCCCGAACCGGTGAAACCCCCTCTGGCCCTAGTCTGGTTAGGAAGTATTACCCCCCGATTTAAGGTGTCCCCTCCTCCCTGTGACGTATCTTATGATTACTTATTGTCTAGGGGATAATTAAAAATGAACATTCCACTATAAACCACAAAATGTTAAGACCCCCCCAATAATTCCCCTCAGGTACAGTTAAAATATTTAATATTTACAACTAATATTCTATTTCTGATAGTTTGAAAGAGAGCTTTTAATTTTATTTAAAAAGATATTCACAACAGTTAACTATTTATTGTCTGTTTAGACTTCAATACCATCTTGAATAATAAAGTTATTGAAAACTGCATTCATTTTAAATATCTCTCACTGTTCTTAGTCTTCAGACTTTAGACCATAACCTGTCATCAATTGACTATTAGCTGTTTTTCATTTATGGGTTGGTCATTGTCCTTAAATGATTATCTTAGCTTTCAACTGACAATGCTAAGACACTCCAACAGCCCCTTATAGCCATATTCAGACTTGGTAGACCCAAGCTTAAGGGATGCCCCACCAATGACCAGTTGAAGTTCACTCTTTGGGTCTTACACTTTTTGTGGGGATTGCCTCTGATTGAACCAACACACGGCTCTCTGATAATTGACAAATCTGGTTTGAGTTTATTTTCAACCTGGAACCCTTAAACTTCATATCAGCCTTCTTGGCTAGTATCTGGCTAGACATTGTAAGCTGACTACCACAGATATTCAGACCAGTCAAATCCATCTGATGTCACCGTTATACAACCTCATAGTAAGTAAAGACATCAAACCTTCAGTGAAATGCACAGAAGTATTAACATTTTGATTGAATTGTAACACTGACTAGCACATAAGTCAGACTATCAGTCATCAGGATGTCAAAGTTATTGACAGTCATAGCAAGTAACATCATTTAATGATACAGAATTAATATCAACATTATCAGTAAGTAACCCCAATTCATCTGTTTATTCCTCTCCTGTACATCTTTTCATTTCCTATAACTTGCTCTTCCCAAATCACATCAGGTACAAATTCAAATACTGATGCCATTCTTAGCATCAACACACAAATTTAATCCCACACAACCCAGATAAAGATGAGTGACCAAACTGAACCAAGCTATCAAGTTGCTTTCTTCGTAGTACAATTACATAGTTTTGGAATTGAAACCTGGCTGTGGAACACTCCAGTTTACTCCGTTGTGCGCTCGAACTAGGAAAGGAAAAGGCATCGAAAAGGGAACTAGTCACCTAACCTCGTAAAAGCGGTATCTTCCCATAATGACGCTTCTAACACTATCCTTCATTTGCCTATGACAATCTCTGCCATGGGACTGCCTTTCTCTCACAAGAGATACAGCAATTAATATGATAGATTTTCTATCTACATTTGACTGTGGGGCTAGTTGTGGCATTTAATTTGGTGTTACAAGCAACAATCATCCATAATGCACATGTTTAGATCATATTAAAAATAACATTACATTATAACAATGAATATTATATTCGTGCATATTTCGTGAAGTCTATACGAACCTGAAATAACAAAAAATATTATACATGATAGCGTTTCATAATTTCGCTTACCCTCAGACTTCAGACACTTGACTGATCCTTTCTGGCGATCCGCTCACAATTCAGGTGTTACAAGCGTAGTGGCGATTTTCTGCTTCACTCTGTCTCAAACCTGCTTCAGTGTGTGTTTTCCAATTTAACGAACCGCTTATTTATAAAACCGTCTGGCGGACGACTATCGGGGAGCACTGACGTCAACAGCCTTCGACTCGGGTTAAAATCCTTCAGTCACGAAACAGCGATTTCATCCGATCTGTGCGTTGACTGAAACTTTCCCTTTTTTTCATCCTCGGCTTATATAATAATACTGTTCCATATCTATCTGTTTTAATAGTACAGCCGATATATCTCTTTCTTTCTATCCATTGTAATTTCACAATCTGTTTTTTTGTTGATTTCAGTATTTAGAAACAGAAGTGGGTTTACAGGCTTTCAGCGTAACTGTGGGCAGCCGAAATACACGTTGATCTCCGTAAATGATAACTTCCTACAGTTTTCCTTATATATAATTATACACAATCCTCTCCTGGACTAAAAGGTAAAATATTTATGTTTTTGTGTGTGTTTTTGGTGTGTTGGTGTTTAGTTTTTTTTTATGTATTGGTTTGGTTGGATATTGTGAATTAAATATAATTATATGTATCAATTGTGACACGTTTTATTAGTTATAAAGCCGCTAATTAAAATATTATTATGTTTTTGTGAGTTATGTTTTTGTTGTTTAAGGGGCCGCTAAGTGATAAATTATGTTGAGATTTTTTGTGGATTTTAGATATTTTTAAGTTGTATTTTAAATTTGATTTTAGGTTAATTGAATAAAAGAAATTTTAAGAAAAAATAAAATTTAAAAATATATAAGTAATTTTTATAAATAAATTTGTAATTTTAATTTTTGTTGTGTGTGTTTGTATAGATGAAATTTTTATTATAATATATATAGTATAATTTAATAACACCCCCCTCCTCCCCCACCCCTCCTTTACTCCCTCCCCCCACCACCCCTCCCACCCTTCACGTCCACCCCCCCCATTTATATCTCCAGTATGTCCACCCCATTCCAACCAAACACCCCCCGCCCCCCTCAGACAGCAAACAAGTAGACCAGAGGTCAAAGATCCTGCTAACTGGACATGCAAACAATAGCCCAGATATCACAGGTCCCCCCCCAGATCTTGCTAACTAGGAAGGTCAAACTTTCTCACCAGGTGAATCTGCTTAATGGACAAGCCAAACAGTAGCCCGAATTTCAGAAGATCCTGCTAAATCTGGACAGGTAAAACTGTAGACCTTCTGATGGTGAAGATCCTGCTAACTGGACAGCAAACAGTAGCCCAGAGGTCAAAGATCCTGCTAATGGACAGCAAACACACTGTAGATCAAGAGTGAAGATCCTGCTAAGTGTTCTACTGGACAGCAAACAGTAGCGCCCAGAGGTGGAAAATCCTGCTAACTGGACAGCAAACAGTAGAGAAGAGGATCGAAGATCCTGCTTGGGAACTTGACAGCAACAAAGCCCAGAGGTGAAGATCCAGCTAATTGGAAGCAAACTGTAGACAGAAGTGAAGAGAGCCTCTATGCTAACTGGACAGCAAACTGTAGACCAGAAAGTGCAATGGATCCTGCTAACTGGACAGCAAACAAAGAACCCTCGAGGTGAAGATCCTGCTAACTGGACAGCAAACAGTAGCCCAGAGGTCGAAGATCCTGCTAACTGGACAGCAAACACACAGTATTGAAGATCCCTGAACTGGACAGTTTAGTGTTCGAAGATCCTGCTAACGACTGTGAACAGCAAAAACAGTAAGACCCAGAGTCAAGATCCTGCTAAACTCCTGGACAGGTGAACAGTACCAGAAGGTCGAAGATCCTGCTAACTGGACAGCAAACAGTAGACCAGAGGTCGAAGATCCTGCTAACTGGACAGCAAACAATAGCCCAGATTTCAAAGATCCTGCATACTGGACAGTAAAAAGTAGATCAGAGGTGGAAGATCCTGCTAACTGGACAGCAAACAGTAGCCCAGAGATCGAAGATCCTGCTAACTTGACAGTGAACAGTAGCCCAGAGGTCGAAGATCCATCTAACTGGTCAGCAAATCGCCCAGAGGCTGAAGATCCTGCTAATTGGAAAGCACACTGTAGACCAGAAGTCGAAGATCCTGCTAACTGGAGAGCAAACAGTAGCGCAGAGGGCATAGATCCTGCTAACTGGAAAGCAAACAGCCCAGAGCTGGAAGATCGTGCTAACTGGACAGCAAACTGTTGAAGAGAAGTCTAAGATCCTGCTAACTGGATAGCAAACAGCACAGAGGTTGAAGATCGTGCTAACTGGACAGAAAACTGTAGACCAGAGGTGGAAGATCCTGCTAACTGGACAGCAAACAGTAGCCCAGAGGTCGAAGATCCTGCTAACTGGACAGCAAACAGTAGCCCAGAGGTCGAAGATCCTGCTAACAGGGCAGCACACAGTAGCCCAGAGGTAGAAGATCCTGCTAACTGAACAGCAAACAGTAGGAGTGAAGATCCTGCTAACTGGAAAAACTGTAGACCAGAAGTGGAAGATCCTGCTAACTGGACAGTAAAAAGTAGATCAGAGGTGGAAGATCCTGCTAACTGGACAGCAAACAGTAGCCCAGAGATCGAAGATCCATCTAACTGGTCAGCAAATCGCCCAGAGGCTGAAGATCCTGCTAATTGGAAAGCACACTGTAGACCAGAAGTCGAAGATCCTGCTAACTGGAGAGCAAACAGTAGCGCAGAGGGCATAGATCCTGCTAACTGGAAAGCAAACAGCCCAGAGCTGGAAGATCGTGCTAACTGGACAGCAAACTGTTGAAGAGAAGTCTAAGATCCTGCTAACTAAATAGCAAACAGTAGCCCAGCGTTCGAAGATCCTGCTAACTAGACAGCACACAGCAGCCCAGAGGTCGAAGATCTTCTAACTGGACAGCAAACAGTAGCCCAGAGGTCGAAGATCCTGCTAATTGGACAGGAAACAGACCAGTGGTCGAAGATCCTGCTAACAGGGCAGCAAAGAGTAGCCCAGAGGTAGAAGATCCTGCTAACTGGACAGCAAACAGTAGACCAGAGGTCGAAGATCCTGTTAAATGGACAGCAAACAGTAGACCAGAGGTCGAAGATCCTGCTAAATGGACAGCAAACAGTAGACCAGAGGTCGAAGATCCTGCTAACTGGACAGCAAACAATAGCCCAGATTTCAAAGATCCTGCATACTGGACAGCAAATTGTACACAGGTTGAAGATCGTGCTAATTGGAATGCAAACTGTAGACCAGAAGTGAAAGATCCTGCTAAGTAGACAGCAAACAGTAGCATAGAGGGCAGAGATCCTGCTAACTGGACAGCAAACTGTAGATCAGATGTGGAAGATCCTGCTAAGTGAACAGCAAACAGCACAGAGGTGGAAGATCCTGCTAACTGTACAGTAAACTGTAAGATCAGATGTGGAAGATCCTGCTAAGTGAACAGCAAACAGCACAGAGGTGGAAGATCCTGCTAATTGGAATGCAAACTGTAGAACAGAAGTGGAATATCTTGCTAACTGGACAGCAAACAGTAGCCCAGAGATCGAAGATCCTGCTAACTTGACAGTGAACAGTAGCCCAGAGGTCGAAGATCCATCTAACTGGTCAGCAAATCGCCCAGAGGCTGAAGATCCTGCTAATTGGAAAGCACACTGTAGACCAGAAGTCGAAGATCCTGCTAACTGGAGAGCAAACAGTAGCGCAGAGGGCATAGATCCTGCTAACTGGAAAGCAAACAGCCCAGAGCTGGAAGATCGTGCTAACTGGACAGCAAACTGTTGAAGAGAAGTCTAAGATCCTGCTAACTAAATAGCAAACAGTAGCCCAGCGTTCGAAGATCCTGCTAACTAGACAGCACACAGCAGCCCAGAGGTCGAAGATCTTCTAACTGGACAGCAAACAGTAGCCCAGAGGTCGAAGATCCTGCTAATTGGACAGGAAACAGACCAGTGGTCGAAGATCCTGCTAACAGGGCAGCAAAGAGTAGCCCAGAGGTAGAAGATTCTGCTAACTGGACAGCAAACAGTAGACCAGAGGTCGAAGATCCTGTTAAATGGACAGCAAACAGTAGACCAGAGGTCGAAGATCCTGCTAACTGGACAGCAAACAATAGCCCAGATTTCAAAGATCCTGCATACTGGACAGCAAATTGTACACAGGTTGAAGATCGTGCTAATTGGAATGCAAACTGTAGACCAGAAGTGAAAGATCCTGCTAAGTAGACAGCAAACAGTAGCATAGAGGGCAGAGATCCTGCTAACTGGACAGCAAACTGTAGATCAGATGTGGAAGATCCTGCTAAGTGAACAGCAAACAGCACAGAGGTGGAAGATCCTGCTAACTGTACAGTAAACTGTAAGATCAGATGTGGAAGATCCTGCTAAGTGAACAGCAAACAGCACAGAGGTGGAAGATCCTGCTAATTGGAATGCAAACTGTAGAACAGAAGTGGAATATCTTGCTAACTGGACAGTAAAAAGTAGATCAGAGGTGGAAGATCCTGCTAACTGGACAGCAAACAGTAGCCCAGAGATCGAAGATCCTGCTAACTTGACAGTGAACAGTAGCCCAGAGGTCGAAGATCCATCTAACTGGTCAGCAAATCGCCCAGAGGCTGAAGATCCTGCTAAATTGGAAAGCACACTGTAGACCAGAAGTCGAAGATCCTGCTAACTGGAGAGCAAACAGTAGCGCAGAGGGCATAGATCCTGCTAACTGGAAAGCAAACAGCCCAGAGCTGGAAGATCGTGCTAACTGGACAGCAAACTGTTGAAGAGAAGTCTAAGATCCTGCTAACTAAATAGCAAACAGTAGCCCAGCGTTCGAAGATCCTGCTAACTAGACAGCACACAGCAGCCCAGAGGTCGAAGATCTTCTAACTGGACAGCAAACAGTAGCCCAGAGGTCGAAGATCCTGCTAATTGGACAGGAAACAGACCAGTGGTCGAAGATCCTGCTACAGGGCAGCAAAGAGTAGCCCAGAGGTAGAAGATCCTGCTAACTGGACAGCAAACAGTAGACCAGAGGTCGAAGATCCTGTTAAATGGACAGCAAACAGTAGACCAGAGGTCGAAGATCCTGCTAACTGGACAGCAAACAATAGCCCAGATTTCAAAGATCCTGCATACTGGACAGCAAATTGTACACAGGTTGAAGATCGTGCTAATTGGAATGCAAACTGTAGACCAGAAGTGAAAGATCCTGCTAAGTAGACAGCAAACAGTAGCATAGAGGGCAGAGATCCTGCTAACTGGACAGCAAACTGTAGATCAGATGTGGAAGATCCTGCTAAGTGAACAGCAAACAGCACAGAGGTGGAAGATCCTGCTAACTGTACAGTAAACTGTAAGATCAGATGTGGAAGATCCTGCTAAGTGAACAGCAAACAGCACAGAGGTGGAAGATCCTGCTAATTGGAATGCAAACTGTAGACAGAAGTGGAATATCTTGCTAACTGGACAGTAAAAAGTAGATCAGAGGTGGAAGATCCTGCTAACTGGACAGCAAACAGTAGCCCAGAGATCGAAGATCCTGCTAACTTGACAGTGAACAGTAGCCGTAGCCCAGAGGTCGAAGATCCATCTAACTGGTCAGCAAATCGCCCAGAGGCTGAAGATCCTGCTAATTGGAAAGCACACTGTAGACCAGAAGTCGAAGATCCTGCTAACTGGAGAGCAAACAGTAGCGCAGAGGGCATAGATCCTGCTAACTGGAAAGCAAACAGCCCAGAGCTGGAAGATCGTGCTAACTGGACAGCAAACTGTTGAAGAGAAGTCTAAGATCCTGCTAACTAAATAGCAAACAGTAGCCCAGCGTTCGAAGATCCTGCTAACTAGACAGCACACAGCAGCCCAGAGGTCGAAGATCTTCTAACTGGACAGCAAACAGTAGCCCAGAGGTCGAAGATCCTGCTAATTGGACAGGAAACAGACAGTGGTCGAAGATCCTGCTAACAGGGCAGCAAAGAGTAGCCCAGAGGTAGAAGATCCTGCTAACTGGACAGCAAACAGTAGCCCAGAGGTCGAAGATCCTGTTAAATGGACAGCAAACAGTAGACCAGAGGTCGAAGATCCTGCTAACTGGACAGCAAACAATAGCCCAGATTTCAAAGATCCTGCATACTGGACAGCAAATTGTACACAGGTTGAAGATCGTGCTAATTGGAATGCAAACTGTAGACCAGAAGTGAAAGATCCTGCTAAGTAGACAGCAAACAGTAGCATAGAGGGCAGAGATCCTGCTAACTGGACAGCAAACTGTAGATCAGATGTGGAAGATCCTGCTAAGTGAACAGCAAACAGCACAGAGGTGGAAGATCCTGCTAACTGTACAGTAAACTGTAAGATCAGATGTGGAAGATCCTGCTAAGTGAACAGCAAACAGCACAGAGGTGGAAGATCCTGCTAATTGGAATGCAAACTGTAGAACAGAAGTGGAATATCTTGCTAACTGGACAGTAAAAAGTAGATCAGAGGTGGAAGATCCTGCTAACTGGACAGCAAACAGTAGCCCAGAGATCGAAGATCCTGCTAACTTGATAGTGAACAGTAGCCCAGAGGTCGAAGATCCATCTAACTGGTCAGCAAATCGCCCAGAGGCTGAAGATCCTGCTAATTGGAAAGCACACTGTAGACCAGAAGTCGAAGATCCTGCTAACTGGAGAGCAAACAGTAGCGCAGAGGGCATAGATCCTGCTAACTGGAAAGCAAACAGCCCAGAGCTGGAAGATCGTGCTAACTGGACAGCAAACTGTTGAAGAGAAGTCTAAGATCCTGCTAACTAAATAGCAAACAGTAGCCCAGCGTTCGAAGATCCTGCTAACTAGACAGCACACAGCAGCAGCCCAGAGGTTCCACCTGATCTACAAACTGGACAGCAAACAGTTAGCAGAGATCTTCAAGATCTGTCTAACTGGACAGCTGCTGTCATTAGCCCAGAGATCTTCCACATCTGATCTTACAGTTTACTGTCCAGTTAGCAGGATCTTCCACCTCTGTGCTGTTTGCTGTTCACTTAGCAGGATCTTCCACATCTGATCTACAGTTTGCTGTCCAGTTAGCAGGATCTCTGCCCTCTATGCTACTGTTTGCTGTCTACTTAGCAGGATCTTCGACCTCTGGTCTACTGTTTGCTGTCCAGTTAGCAGGATCTTCGACCTCTGGTCTACTGTTTGCTGTCCAGTTAGCAGGATCTTCGACCTCTGGTCTACTGTTTGCTGTCCATTTAACAGGATCTTCGACCTCTGGTCTACTGTTTGCTGTCCAGTTAGCAGGATCTTCTACCTCTGGGCTACTCTTTGCTGTCCAGTTAGCAGGATCTTCGACCTCTGGGCTACTGTTTGCTGTCCAGTTAGCAGGATCTTCGACCTCTGGGCTACTGTTTGCTGTCCAGTTAGCAGGATCTTCGACCTCTGGGCTGCTGTTTGCTGTCCAGTTAGCAGGATCTTCGACCTCTGGGCTGCTGTGTGCTGTCTAGTTAGCAGGATCTTCGAACGCTGGGCTACTGTTTGCTATTTAGTTAGCAGGATCTTAGACTTCTCTTCAACAGTTTGCTGTCCAGTTAGCACGATCTTCCAGCTCTGGGCTGTTTGCTTTCCAGTTAGCAGGATCTATGCCCTCTGCGCTACTGTTTGCTCTCCAGTTAGCAGGATCTTCGACTTCTGGTCTACAGTGTGCTTTCCAATTAGCAGGATCTTCAGCCTCTGGGCGATTTGCTGACCAGTTAGATGGATCTTCGACCTCTGGGCTACTGTTCACTGTCAAGTTAGCAGGATCTTCGATCTCTGGGCTACTGTTTGCTGTCCAGTTAGCAGGATCTTCCACCTCTGATCTACTTTTTACTGTCCAGTTAGCAAGATATTCCACTTCTGTTCTACAGTTTGCATTCCAATTAGCAGGATCTTCCACCTCTGTGCTGTTTGCTGTTCACTTAGCAGGATCTTCCACATCTGATCTTACAGTTTACTGTACAGTTAGCAGGATCTTCCACCTCTGTGCTGTTTGCTGTTCACTTAGCAGGATCTTCCACATCTGATCTACAGTTTGCTGTCCAGTTAGCAGGATCTCTGCCCTCTATGCTACTGTTTGCTGTCTACTTAGCAGGATCTTTCACTTCTGGTCTACAGTTTGCATTCCAATTAGCACGATCTTCAACCTGTGTACAATTTGCTGTCCAGTATGCAGGATCTTTGAAATCTGGGCTATTGTTTGCTGTCCAGTTAGCAGGATCTTCGACCTCTGGTCTACTGTTTGCTGTCCATTTAACAGGATCTTCGACCTCTGGTCTACTGTTTGCTGTCCAGTTAGCAGGATCTTCTACCTCTGGGCTACTCTTTGCTGCCCTGTTAGCAGGATCTTCGACCACTGGTCTGTTTCCTGTCCAGTTAGAAGATCTTCGACCTCTGGGCTGCTGTGTGCTGTCTAGTTAGCAGGATCTTCGAACGCTGGGCTACTGTTTGCTATTTAGTTAGCAGGATCTTAGACTTCTCTTCAACAGTTTGCTGTCCAGTTAGCACGATCTTCCAGCTCTGGGCTGTTTGCTTTCCAGTTAGCAGGATCTATGCCCTCTGCGCTACTGTTTGCTCTCCAGTTAGCAGGATCTTCGACTTCTGGTCTACAGTGTGCTTTCCAATTAGCAGGATCTTCAGCCTCTGGGCGATTTGCTGACCAGTTAGATGGATCTTCGACCTCTGGGCTACTGTTCACTGTCAAGTTAGCAGGATCTTCGATCTCTGGGCTACTGTTTGCTGTCCAGTTAGCAGGATCTTCCACCTCTGATCTACTTTTTACTGTCCAGTTAGCAAGATATTCCACTTCTGTTCTACAGTTTGCATTCCAATTAGCAGGATCTTCCACCTCTGTGCTGTTTGCTGTTCACTTAGCAGGATCTTCCACATCTGATCTTACAGTTTACTGTACAGTTAGCAGGATCTTCCACCTCTGTGCTGTTTGCTGTTCACTTAGCAGGATCTTCCACATCTGATCTACAGTTTGCTGTCCAGTTAGCAGGATCTCTGCCCTCTATGCTACTGTTTGCTGTCTACTTAGCAGGATCTTTCACTTCTGGTCTACAGTTTGCATTCCAATTAGCACGATCTTCAACCTGTGTACAATTTGCTGTCCAGTATGCAGGATCTTTGAAATCTGGGCTATTGTTTGCTGTCCAGTTACAAGATATTCCACTTCTGTTCTACAGTTTGCATTCCAATTAGCAGGATCTTCCACCTCTGTGCTGTTTGCTGTTCACTTAGCAGGATCTTCCACATCTGATCTTACAGTTTACTGTCCAGTTAGCAGGATCTTCTACCTCTGGGCTACTCTTTGCTGCCCTGTTAGCAGGATCTTCGACCACTGGTCTGTTTCCTGTCCAATTAGCAGGATCTTCGACCTCTGGGCTACTGTTTGCTGTCCAGTTAGAAGATCTTCGACCTCTGGGCTGCTGTGTGCTGTCTAGTTAGCAGGATCTTCGAACGCTGGGCTACTGTTTGCTATTTAGTTAGCAGGATCTTAGACTTCTCTTCAACAGTTTGCTGTCCAGTTAGCACGATCTTCCAGCTCTGGGCTGTTTGCTTTCCAGTTAGCAGGATCTATGCCCTCTGCGCTACTGTTTGCTCTCCAGTTAGCAGGATCTTCGACTTCTGGTCTACAGTGTGCTTTC